>VCJN01000259.1:0-27362 GCA_006384855.1 Tetraselmis striata | reverse complement strand
GTTCATCAGGACCGGGCACGTTCAGCGCCAGCGCCTCGGCCGCCGAGCGCGGGGAGGCGTCTGCCACGCTGGGCGTGAACATCGCGCGCGAGCGCGCTACGTCCGCGAGCCAGTCGATTGTCCCCTCTGCGCGCGGCGAAAAAGCCGGGGGGGGGGGGGGGGGGTCAGGATCCCAATGTCCATCATCGCTCAGAAAAACAGCCATATGTCAACCTAGCATTCCCAAACAAATTCTGCAGTGTCCTCAAAGCAGACAATGGTCCTCCATTGCCCTCAGTTCGTGCGAGCAAGTAGGGCACGGTTATAAAGTGTCCCAGTCCATGAGCCTGCCAGCAATAACCAGTCCCAACAAAATACGCTCCGGTACTTTCGTGGCGAAACCCGCAGTACTGTCACAGCTGCCAGGGGAAGTACAGTTGCACCGGGTTTTAGTCGTCGGCGGCACATGCGCTGCCTCCTGGTCAGCGAACCTTGCAGGCAGCACGGTGCGGGAAAGGGACGGCTGTGCGAGTGGGCGCCGCTCACCGAAAGGGCGGTACACCAGCTGCCCGCTGTCCACGTAGCGAGCCAGCTCGGGCGTGTCCTTCTTGACGTCGCGCGTGGTGAGCACCTTGAGCCCCCATCTCCATCATCACCCACCCAGGCAGTCCTTGGCCAGCGGTTCCAGTTGCGGTTGTAGTCCTGCCACGGGCCGCCCTCGAACCCCGGGGGCAGCGCTGCCTCCGTCAGAAACTACGGCGGGCATTGGGACCCACCGCACCCCTGGTAATTGTGATAACGACTTACTTCGTGGCGAAGTGTAGTAGGAATGGCGGCACGTGGCTGCTTTATGTATCGCATACATTGTCGGCGCGAAGAACACCTAACTTTTCCTCACAGCATTCGGTGCCGGTAGCCCGTCTTAATTCTGTCTATAATTCCGATGTGATTGGGCTCTAAAGGGTAGAACGCGCTCTCTAGTTCATATACGAATCGTTTCGAACATGTCGCGCGGGTACAGGACCAGTTGTAACGGTCGGGTCACTGTTGGGACTGTGGTTGCTGTACTGCGAGTTGAAATGGGTTTATTGGGCTTATTGCCCGAGACGAGCCACCATTGGCAGGACTATGTGTGGGACCGTGGGTTGTGCCATCTGTCTTGTTGACAGGTGTGTTATAAAGTGTAGTTGGGGTGCCATCATAGTCGTCGAAATGTCGAGGAGACGGAACGATGGCCAAATCAGTAGTCGCTACTGCAACGGCGACTATGGTAGTAACCCACCCGAAGTAGTCGCTAGTATAAATCGCAAATACTCGGAGAGGCGAATGCAGTATAAAGTTCCGCTCTTGGACTGGCGCAGGGGCAGCGGCATTCGCGCTGCGCCGGCGTTTTAAGTCTTTCGGTGCATGAGTGGGACGGGTTCGTAATCTACGGCTCGGAGTCATTGCCGTCAGGCTATACACAGGAGCGCAGGGACGCAGAGGGGCGACAGCGTTGGGGGAGCATAAATACCCACGTTGTCAACATAAACGAAATCAAACATCTTCGGGGGAGCATAAAGACCGACGGGCTTGATGGTGTCCGGTGTCCACAAAGTCGCTGTGGCTGATGCGCACGCGCGGCACGCCGGCGGGCAGCACCGCCCCCGGGTCGCGCGCGCAGTGCAGCCAGCCGTCCAGCGCCTCGAACATGGCCCAGTCGTCCGGATTCTGCGCCGGGAGGGCAGGAGGCGATTCAGAGCCACTCGGCGCCCGCTACGGCCCAAGCATGCAATGGTCTTGGCGGGGCGGACGTCGGGCGGCGAGGGCTCACTCTGCGCACGTGGCGCCCGTCGTACGGGTTGTGCAGCTCCTCAGGAAAGTGTTCGAAGGACATGACGCCGATGGCGATGTAGCCCGCGTTCTTCAGCCACCAGAACGCGCCGCGCTCCATCTCGCCCTGTGCGAAGCAGGATCGCAGAGCCTGTCACCGCCCATTCTAGGCGTTACTCTGAAGGAGGGTAAAAACAGGGTCGGCGCGTCCCAGACTGCACTTCCGAACGGACCAGTAGATAAGTGCCCCTGAGCGTGTTAGCATGGGTGCGGCAGCGTCGTCACGTACGCCGTAGTACTCGTCGAGGTAGGGGCAGGTGACGCCCAGCACGCCGGTTTCCTTGCCATACCAGTCGCTGATGATGTTGTATGGCAGCTTGGGCATCTCGCGCCAGCTGGCGATGATGTACCCAGGACGCTCCTTCTCCGGCGACCCCGCCGCCCGCCACTCGGCTTCGATCTCCTGCAGCGAATGCGCGGCAGGTATCACAAGCAGAGCGGGCATTCAGACTGCTGCCCGCCGGGCGAGGGGAGGTGACGACGACGACGACGGTGTGTGTGTGTGTGTGAATGTGCGTGCGTGTGTGCGTGCGTGCGTGCGTGCGTGTGTGTGTGTGTGTTTTGGGGGTGGGGGGGGGGGGGGGGGGGGGGGGGGGGGGGATCGCACAAGCGCGCGCGTCTCCACGAGGTCGTCCAGGTCCAGCGGCCCCTCGTAGATCTTTCTGCTCGCCAATCAGCAGCAGGCCGGTCGGGTGAGACACACAGCCGGGGCGACAGGTAGTGCACCAAGGGTCGGGGCGTCGTCGCCCACGGGTTTCATATGGGCCCTATATGCAGACCCCCCCCCCCCCCCCCCCCCCCCCCCCCCAACCGGGGGTCACGAGAGGTCGTCGGCGGCCACAGAGGAACATAATCGTCGCCATCGTCCGGCACGGTAGCCCAGGTCGTCATGCCCCCAAAGGCAAGAGAAACCCAAAGTCCTGGAGGGAATCAGCAATACATCCCTGCAACCTGTGCCGCGCACACTCCTGATGCAGACTCCGCCCCAGATATTGGGGTCGGTGGCCTGACATATTGGGGTCCACGGCATGCTACTCGGTACATATAAGAACGGTTGATGTCTGTCTGCCATTGGTTTGTCGACACATGGAGTTTGGCAGGTAAGGCGGGTTCTTGTTGGGCCTATTGTCATCACCGCACCCCAAATCACTATTAACCATCCAAAAAACGAACCGCAGGAGGTCACATGGCATTTGACTGGCGAGACCGCTCTGCGCCCCGTCGAACCCCCCCACCCCCCTCCCCGCCAGCGGCCTCTAGCCTGCAAAAGGCTCTCACCGCGGCGCGAGCTCCTGTGTTGCACGCCTCATGTTGTGCTCCGCGAACTCCTTCATGCCGGTGAAGCGCAGGTCGTACGGCACGTGCAGGGCGTCGTACGCCTGCTCCAGCGTGAGCTCCTCGCCGGATGGCGGCTCCCCGGACTTGCTCGACAGCTTCTCCTCCATCAGGTGCACTACACCCACCCAGGAGGTGGGGGGGGGGGGGGGGGTGTGGTTCATGGTGCCGCTGTCAGCAACAACGTTTAGGAGGGGGTGGGTGGGGGGACCCAAGCAAGCTACATGTAAGAGAACTGGCCACTAGCTGCAGCGTCCGTCATGATCAGCCCAGCTACGCGTGCCGACGCAGTGATGAGAAAACCGCAAATAAGAGCTCGCCTGTGCGCCAGACAATAATGCAGATGAAAACATAGCGAACCTGGTACCAAAGAACCAGTTGGCAGCGTGCAACCCCGGTTAGAGACTTGTACCCCGGTGTGTTATAGATGCGCCGGCACCCGTACACCTGCTCATTGCATCGCCACTCGCCGGCACTCAAATGCAATCGCGCTTGCTGTTGCCACCCCCCCCCCCCCCCCCCTTTGCATGCCCCATATCACATCCGGCTCACCGATCTCCTGAGACGCCTCATGGAGTTTCTCCTCCATCATCTCCCGCGCTGCTGCCTCCACGCGCTTGGCTGCAGCAGAGCCAGCGAGAAAGGGGGCGGGGTCTAGGTCAGCAACCCTAGGATGGTCTAACGGCAGGCCATGCCCCCCCCCCCCCCCCCCCCCCGGGTGCGCCCCTCACCGATCTGCTCCTCCACCTCGTCCAGCGAGTCACTCAGCAGCGTGATGTCCTCACCCTGCAGCTGCCCTGTACACAGATTCCAGGGACGCCATCAGCGCGGAGGCCGGGCGCATGCACCGGGGGGTTCAGGGCGTCGGACCAGCCTCCGCAGGCGCGATGGCAGGCGGGCGCAGCGCCGGGCATTTCGCGGCAGTCATCACGACTGCTATTATCACGGCCCCCATGCTGACGCAAGGTGCCCTCTGCCGCCGCCGCTCCCACGGGGGCCGCAGCAGCGCTGAGCATGGCGGGTAACATTGCCATCGCCGCGTTGCATCACGCCCCCTCAGCAGCTAGTGGGGCAGCTGCCTGGCGGTGGTGCCTCTCCCCCCCTCTCCCCTCCCCCTGTGGACCCCCCCCCCCCCCCCCCCCCTTCCCCGTGCTCTGTTGCACGTGCAGTTCTTCAAGGCAGCAATGGGCACTCTAGTCCACAGTGCCCCACCTACCTCCTCCGCAAAAACCCTTTGCAGGGGAAGAGAGGGCATGAAGAAGGGGATGCCGCGGGAGGGGGGAGAGGGGGGGCGCAAAGGGGGTCACACCTGAACCCGCAAAGAATCCGGTGTGTGGGCCTGCATCCGGGAGATCGGCTTATTCAGCACCTGAGCAGATAGAGTGGCAATGATACCGGGTGTGGAGGGTGAAGTGTGTGTGTGTGTGTGTGTGTTTTTTTTGGGGGGGGGGGGGGGGGGGGGGGAGTGCACCTGAGAGCGCAGTATGAGAGCGGCTGAGCTGCATGCCGGCATATATCCCATAAGCCACCCCCCCGCACAGAAGCAGCACCACTGCCGCTTGCACGGTGCTTGCCCCCGGCGCCGAGGTCAGCCCCTGAGCGCGCCGCTTGCGAGTCACCGGGCCTGGTAGCAGGCCATGGCTGCCGCCGCCGCGGCCGCCGCTCAGCCGGGATGGCGAAGCGGGGGCGCCCACGATGCTGCGGGGTCTACCTAGGCCCGACATGCTGCCGAAGCTGCGCTCCCCCCTCGGTCACGCTTCCTGCGCTCACTCCCCTGAGCCATGTCCAGACAGTTCGCATGTCAGGCGGTGCGGCGCAATGATGCGAGGATGTGGGTGAAAGTGCATCAAGATGGAACAATGGCAGAGGAGGCGGGCGGAAGGAGCTGGAGAGGGAGGCAGGGGGGGGGGGGGGGGGTAGATGACGTGTGCATGAGTTTGGGATGTGATGGGGAACGGGCATGGAAGAAAGCAGAGGGAGCAAGGAAGGCTGCCTGCGGCCATCAGAGGGGCTGTGTGGGATGGCACGAGGGGCTGTATGGGGAGTACACGGGCAGCCCACACGGCCGGGTGGTGCCTGGGAACCTGGATACGGTGGCCCTCACGTCTCGATGTGTGTTCGAGTGAGTGCATGTCAGTAGCAGTGGTAGTGGTAGTGGTGGTGGTGATGGGGATTATGGGGGCGGGAAGGGGTCACGGGAGGGTAGCTCCACCTGTGCTGAGCGGCTGATGGCGGAGGCCGAGCGCCTCGCCCGCCACCACCGCCCGGCCAGCGGATGGGGACAACGTCGCCCCGCGTCAGCAGACAAGCGGACCGGCCGGTCGGGCACCTGCTCGATTGATATGATTTCTCCCGATGTGAGCGACGGTTGTGGTTGTGGATTGGGGTTGAGGGGAGAGTCCTGGTCCAGGCGAGCTGATGCTGCTCGGCCGCGCTCGGAAACGCGTGGACTGGCGGTCACCGCTTCCATTCTGTCGGTGGAGACCATGTTATAAGGGTCGAAGGATAGAAGACGCTTGCGTAACGCGTGACGCAGCAAATACTGCGATATGATTGGCTCCGAAGTTTACGCTCTCAGCTAAATCGATCACCCAATTTACCTGAGAGGATAGAAGACGCTCGTGCGACTCCTTGTCACGCGTCACGCGGGCCGGGGGTTCCGTGCTACCGCGACCCGGTCAACAGCGGCATTGCGAGCCGAATCCACCCCCGATTGGCCACTGCCCACTGCCACCTGACTCACCCCCGCCGCCGCTACCCGTTACCCGCTGATACAGGGTAGTCACTATGTCCTCTTGTGGCACAGGGGATGGTAGTTCCGCACGCGCGTAGCGGCACCAACTGCTGTCGACCGAGAAGGGTGCCCGCGCCTCCGGTTCCCTAGACGCTGATCCTCGCCCCCTGTCCTCTCAGTTCACCGCCGCCTAGACGCAGCATACGACCCGGCAAACCCGGGGGCGCGCGGCGAGGGTACTACGGGTGGGGTCATACTGCCCGATCATGGCGGCGGTGGCTGTGGATCTTGCGGATTGTGCGACGCAAAGCCGCGCCGCGGGGTCATACAGGCGTTACGCGTAACGTTTTTTTTGGGACTTTTTCCATTTCGAATTTTGCCCAAAAAAGTATCCGTTACGGTTTGTGACGAGTATTCCGGAATACTCGTCACGCCGGGAAGTGACGCTCCGGTGACGCCTCGATCGACGTGGCACGTTCTGGTGCGAGTATTTAGCGTTACGCGTTACGCAAGCGTCTTCTATCCTTCGACCCTTAGGATAACTTTTTGGTTTAGACCATCCCGCGGCCGTTATCCACCGCGCTGACGAAGCGCATCAGACTAGGGTCTGCACGTCTGCGCTAGGGTTTGAATTTGAATCGACGATGCGCTGCAGTCAGCTAACACTACAGGTACGTATACTGTAGCCACCGACTGGCCTACCCGTAGGTATATAATTACATGAGCTAGCAGCGTAGGTCGTCGGTGTCATCAACACTCGGGCGACCGTACGGGTCGCTAGCGTCGCTAGCTAGTCCCTCGCGCATCCGGTAGCATACGCGACGACGGGTGATGACGCGTAGAAGCGACTACAGATGCAATAAAAAGCAGGGTACAAGCAGGGTACAAGCAGGGTACCGTAGCGAGTACTAGTGCCGTTTAGTATGATACTCGTATAAATGCTGGTGCTGGTGCTGGTGCTTGCGCTGGCGGTGCTGGTGCTACTGCGCTGCTCGCGGCGGGGCCACGCGGCCAATTGGCGGCGGCCAGCGCTGATCATCGGGCGCGGAGGGTGGCCAGAGGAAGATTGGCAGGGCGACGTGGGCGACAACAGATTGCTTGGCACGGCTCCCCGGCTACCCGTGCACGACTGCAGCAGATTGATAAGATGCCAGCCGCACACGCTGCGACCGGAGTGTCTCCGCTTCCTCCAGACCCGGCGGGGGCGTTCCTTGTATGCTGCCCCCACCCTTCTCGACCCCGGTCATCGGAAAGGATTTAAACTTTTTAAATATGAAAATACTTCGACAGCTTTATTTGAATTCTGAGCGCAGCACGATATGTCGGAAGGGGCGCAAGTAGAGCGCCGGCCAGCGCGGCGTGCGACCCCCCCCCCCCCCGTTCCCCCCTACTTATCCGCATCCTGGGCCCGCTCGTTGGATAGTTCGTTTGGGCGCAGCTGCAAAGGGGCGGCTGTTGGGTTCGCTTCTGCCGCCGAGCCATGGCCGCAACGCTGACGCCGCCGCGTTGACCGCTTTGAACCCCCCCCCCCCCCCCCCCCCCCCTTCGCCCCCTCCGCCGCCACCTCCGCCCTTCCCCCCTTCCCTTCTCATGCCTCGCCACAGGGATGCTCCGTCGTGTTGGACCTGCTGGACGCTTCCGGGCATAAAGATGACGCTATGGAGGCGCAGCTCAGCCAGATGATCCTAGCCCATGGTGCCCCCCCCCCCCCCCCCCCCCCCCTCCCCCCCCCCCCTCTCCTTCCCCTGGTGCCTCCGGCGCACAATGAGATCACTATCCCGGTATAGCAGCCTGGGGCACTCGTGACCGTATTTTTCCTCGTTGGGGCGCAGCAGGGCTGTGTGCTGCAGTGGGCGGGTGGCTGGGTGGGGGCCTGCAGACGCTCATCCCGCCCGAACGTTTATACTTTCTCTCCCCCTTTGGGAGGGGTCAGGATGCACGCCCCGCATCAGGACGTGCAGGCGTCCAAATGCTTCTCGCAAACATTGACGCCGGTCCATACTGCTGACTTCCTTTGTGCCATCAGGCGGAGAGCTTGCAGCGCCAGGCGCGCAGCACCACACGCACGTGGTGTGCTCCAACATGGAGCAGCCGGTCGCGCAGGCTGCGCTCGCCTCGGGGCGCCAGCTTGTGTCGGAGTTCTGGGTGCACGCGTGCTGCCGCTTCCAGACCCGGCCGAGTCCGGAAGACGAGGTCGCTCACCCCTCCAAGCCCCCCCACTCTCCTCCCATGCCCCCTCCCCTTGCCGTTTGCCTCCGCCACCGTGTTCCACTCTCAGCCCCCTTCCAAATGCGCCGCCTCCCTCACATGCACCCCCCTCTGGCGTCCCATCAGATCTTCTGGAAGCCGCGGCCGCACAGCGCCAGCACGGAAGGCGCGGAGCAGCTGCTGGTGTGCATCACTGGCTTCACGGTCAGGCCCCCCCCTCCACCCCCGACCCCGGCTTTGCCACGCTCATCATCGCAACTCCCTGTCAGGCACAATTCCTCAGCTTCACCAGGCCCTTTGATTTACACACTTTGAATGGGCACATGATCCTCGACTTTGACCCCCTCCCCCCCTGTGAGAAGGCAAGTGAATGGTCGATATGTATCAGCACATATCACGAATGTAACACAGACATATCCAAGCAACACTGCGAGTAAACTGTATTTCTTTGTGCCCGCGGAGGCACTTAAACGATACCGATGCGTCTCTCAGACTATACCCTGACTATTGCCGGTCTACTCGGATGATGGGCACTTTATGCTATATTCCCCTGATGCTCATTCCATACTTACACACCTGGGGCCTGCTGTTACTTTCACGCTTATCTGCACCCCTCTCAACCCTAGCATGATGCATGCGAATGGTGCGGCGCTTGCAACGCAGGGCATGGAGCGCCGCATGCTGAGCTTTGCGTGCCAGTGGATCGGCTTCCGCTTCGAGGCGCAGCTGTCGCGCGCCACCACCCACCTGCTCACCTTCAAGCAGGAGGGCGCCAAGTACGACGCCGCGCTGCGCTGGGGCGCCGAGAGCGTGGCCGCGGGGGGCGCCGGCGGCCCGCACGCCGTGAACCACCGCTGGCTGATCGACTGCCTCAGCCTGTGGCGGGTGCTGCCGGCGGGTGCGCTCCCCCCCCCCCCCCCCCTCCCTTGTGCATCAGCCCATCCTCGCCAACTTATTACACATACAGATGCTGGCGCAGTAACACAAACCCTCCGAAAGTATTTGAGGCTTGTAACGAGGCTACTTGCAGGGGTGCCTCGGCTCTTTATAGGAGAGGAGAGCCCTCCCAGTAGCGCCCTGGGGACGCTGATCTGACCCCCCCCCCCCCCCCCCCCCCCCGGCCCACCCGCCCGCCGGCAGACCCCTACAAGCAGCACAGCGGCGAGGTGCTGCTGAGGCACCCGCACCTGCTGCCGCCCCCCGATCAGCTCCACAACAACCAGCTGGCCAGCTTGGGCAGCCGCAGCCCCGAAGGCATCGCCACCCCGGAGGCCCTGCCGGGGGGCGCGGAGCCGCCCGCGGCCGGGGTGAAGCTCGAGGGCGTGGAGCAGGCGGCCGGGGGGTGCGCCAAGGGCTCCCCCGGCGGCGCGGCGGCCCCTGCCAGCGCGGAGAAGGAGAACGAGGCGCCGGGGGAGCAGCGCGGCGGGCCCAACCCCAATCCCAATCCCGCCAACGGCGTCGCCACCGCCGCAGCTGTGGCGGCACCCCCGCATGCCCCCGCACCCGCCGCGCCGCGCCGAGGCAGCGCCCCCTGCGACGGCTCCGCTCCCTCGGGGCCCTCGGACTCGGAGGCCTTCCTGGTGCGTGCCCCCCCCCCCCCCCCCCAAACCTGACTCCCCGTGGCCAACAACACGAGTTCTAGAGACACACTATAATTATGTTTGGTGGGCATTCTATAAAGAAGAAGCAAAATCATCGAATACTCCAAAGACCCAGAAACGAGCATGGCTATAATATTAAGTTCCGTTCTCATCCGTCTAGCGCTCTGCTGATGAGAAAGCGGTGTAGCCTTCGCTGTTGATCACGATACCGGTAAGAATGAACCATCCAGGACAGTTTTCTTCATCTCTCTTGGATGGGGATTGTTTTCTGCCGCGTGATGCGGAAAGGGCAGCGCGGTGCGGCTGGGCTGAGCTGAGCTGGTTGCGTGTGCCGGGCGCGGCTGCAGGAGGCGCAGCGGACGACGGGGCTGCTGGTGGATGCGCTGGACCCGCTGGGGACGGGCGCCCCCGCGCCGGCCCGCCTGCCGGCGCTCCTGGGCGCGTTGCATGCGCCGCCGCCTGCCGCAGCTGCCGCGACTGCCGCGACGCCGGCCGCGGAGCCGCCCCCACCCGCCACGGAGCGCCGCCCGGGGAGCAGCGCCCGGCGGTCCGCCACCCCGCGCGAGGCGCGGACGCCGCGACAGGCCACGCCGGCCACCGCGGCGACAGCGCCCCCGGCAGCTACCGCCAGCGCCAAGCAGGTGGGCGCCCACACGCGCGACCGCCAGGCTCACGAGCGCCGGCCACCCGCCAGCCACCTGTTCCCCCACCCCCTTCAGCGCCTGGCCCTGTGGGACGACCTTGGCTTTCTGTGCAACCATCAAACGGATCCACAAGTTGATATCTTGCTGATGAACTACTCAAGCTCGAGCGTTTGAAAGGAACTCCGAGCCACACCAGACAGTTCCCTACATGAGAAGCATATTAAATGCCATCACGGCCGCCCGCCGTACCAATAAGAGTCCTTTGTATAACCTCGAACTGGGATTGCATGCAACCTATAAGTGCATTCGCTCTGACTCCGCTATACATTCCTCCTCTGGCAGGCCGGGCGGGTTGTTGTTCGCAGTGCTGTTGTTACCGTGACAGCACTTGTCTAACCATACTAAATGCCATCACGGTGCCGAGGGACGAATAAACAAGAGCCCTTCATATAACCTCGAATTGGGATCGCATGCAACCCATAAGTACAGTTGCTATGGTTCCGCTATACATTTGTCCTCTGGCAGGCAGGCCGGGTTGTTGTTCGCAGTGCTGCTGTTACCGTGACAGCACTTGTCTAAGCATACTAAATGCCTTCACGGGTGCCGAGGTACGAATAAACAAGAGCCCTTCATATAACCTCGAATTGGGATTGCATGCAACCTATACGTACAGTTGCTATGGTTCCGCTATACATTTGTCCTCTGGCAGGCCGGGCGGGTTGTTCGCAGTGCTGTTGTTATAACGTCGGCACCCATGCACAGTGGCGATTCGGACTACGTTGTCCGGCAAGTAGTACGACACCGCTGGAATGTAAAGTGCAATGCCTTGAGTGGTGTTCTCAATCTGGTGATAGAACTGACGAGGATGGTGGGGTGCAGGCCCCGGCGAGCAGCGCCCGGCGGTCCGCCACCCCGCGCGAGGCGCGGACGTCGCGACAGGTCACGCCGGCCACCGCGGCGGCAGCGCCCCCGGCAGCTACCGCCAGCGCCAAGCAGGTGGGCGCCCACACGCCCGACCGCCACGGCTGATGCCATGTGCGCCGGCCACGTGCCTGCCACCTGTCCACCCCAGCGTCCCTCCATCTCCCTCTTTTGTCACCGGCCCGACCAGAGGCGTGCACCTCATTTTGGTGTGGTATCACCATCAAAGCGGCCCATGAGTCTGTGTGTCGTTGGGCTGCTTGGCAGCGAGTCTTCACCACCAACTGCGAGCCACTACCTGCGATAGCCGCCAGTCTCATCAGGATATCCTCGGCCCGTGAAATATCCGCGCTGCAGGGCGCGAGGGTATTTATTGAGTTCACCGCGTGAACAGTCGCCGCCTCTGCGGTGACAGTCATTCAGTCAGCCGGTCGATCATTTCCGCCGTCCTATCGGGCAAGGTCTGGTCCCTAGCTGGACCAGACCACCCTGGAGGATGCGCCGCACAAGGGGCGTTACTACTGCCATTACTGCCTAACGATTTTCTGTGACACCCCCGATGCGACTGACAAGGATGGTGGCGGGATGCAGGCCGCGACAGGCAGCGCCCGGCGCCGCGCCCCCATGAGCAGCCGCAGCGCCGGCAACCAGGCGGGCGGGGCCTCCCCGCCGCCCACGGGTGGGCCGTGCATTGCGGATGAGCCATGGAGGCGCCGGCAAGCGAGGGCGGCGAGGAGCCCGCGTGCGAGGCGCAGCCTGAGCCCCCGTCCGCGCAGAGCCGGCTGCTGGGCCGCCGCGTGGCGGCGCGCGCGGGCCGCCGGCTGCGCAACGGCACCGTAGTGGCGTGGGACGACGCGCAGCAGCTGTTCCGCGTCAAGTTTGACGGCCACGAGGCGGAGGAGGCGCTGGACGAGGCGCAGGTGCGCCATGGGAAGCCCCCCCCCCCCCCCCCCCCCCCCCCCCCCCCACCCCCCTTCCATTTCCCCTCCTTCTGCCGAGTGGCGGAAGTGCCGATCAACGATGGCAGCCATCAGCTGCATCAGCGGCGGAACGACGAGGCGATCAGTGATTGTCAGATGCATAATAACTGCTGACACATCACATCGAATCTCGCAATGCGCCGCGATTCCTCTACGTGTCGGACCAATTTGACTGGGATCGCTGCATTGCTGTTGAACAATCGACTTCTGGATCGCCGTGGCTTTAATCAAATGCGTAGCGTGTGACACCCCGGATGGGATAAAGGCAGTGGCGTATTGCATTAATGCGGATGGTTTCGAGGGCGGATGTGGGCCCGTGAGGCCCTTTTGGTAGGGGGTGGTGGGCCGGGAGGGCAGCCGGCCGTCCTCTGAGCCCTCTTGCGCCCCCTTCCGCGGCGACTCCAGGTCACGGGGCTGCTGGTGGACGGGGACAACGAGGCCGAGCAAGACGCGTCTGGCGAGAAGCCGAGCGCCGCCTCCCCGCCGCCTGCGAAGAAGGCCAAGACGGGCCGCGCTCCCGCCAAGAAGGGAAGCAAGAAGGCGGCGGCGCAGCTGGCGCCAGCAGAGGCGGCGGCAGAGGAGCCGGAGGCGCGGCCGGCCGCAGCGCCGAAGGCCGCCGCCGCCGCCGCAACGAAGACGAAGGGCGGCCAAAGCGAGCATGGCGGAGGAGCCCGTGCCCAGCAGGTCGCGCATGGTCGTCGCGCTCAGCGGCTTCCACACCGAGTCGAGGCGCCAGTACACCGACGCCATCTTCCGCCTGGGCGTCCAGAAGTCGCTCAAGTCGGACAAGCAGATGTGGGAGCACGAGGTGCGGCGCCCTGGCCATGCATAGATGCGCATCGCCGCGAAGCGGAGGCGCCACGCCCGCACGGAACGGTATACGGCGGTCATTTGATGAATTATGACACCGCAGTCTTCAGTTTGGGAATGGGTGTGGCTGCAGGCTGCATCGGTGACTAGGTGTGTCGGATTGGCGGATGTGGGTGTCGTGTTCTGTCAGGAAATGCCTCGCCTATGCGGTCCATCTGCCATGCCCACATGTCCACACGAGGTCATGTCTCACCTCATGGCACATGACCTCCTGCGAGCGGTGTCGTGTAGTGTCGTGCCTCCTGGCATGTGGGACCGCCGCGGATGGCCCATGCTCCGCCAAACCCCCCTGCCCACACCTGCTTTTGTTTATTACATATGTCCCGCGCTGTGGCTCGCATGCATGGAGGTTTTCGTATGAGTATGGCCAAGTTGTGCCATGCAGATGGTAGGAAGAAAATATGGCCTTGCTTGCTATTTTTACATTGAACGTGGCAATGCCTTTCATGACCCGCTCCGCACGTGCTGGTGGGGAAATCCTGGGCCGGCCGACCAGCTGCGTGTCGGCGGTTGCCCATTGCCTTTGTTCTTCTTCGGCGCCGAAGAGTTCAGCATCCGACGCGAAACTGAGGAATTCAGGAACCCTTCTTTGGGACCTCTGTGATCGGCCCCGGTGTTCTGTGCCTCTGAGTTGAGCGCTCGGAGCAGAGATGTCCAGCTCTCAGCCTCTCCCCCCCCCCCCCCCCCCCCCCAACCGACCAGGTGACCCACCTGGTGGCGCCGTCCCTGAGGCGCATGGAGAAGACGGTGGCGGCGATGGCCACGGGCGCGTGGCTGCTGTCCGCGGCCTTCCTGGACTCGAGCCTCATGGAGGGCCGCGTGCTGGACGAGGTGGGTGTGGCGGCCCGAGGCAATCGCCCGGTGGCTCCAGGCGGTGCGGTGCGGGGGGTGAATGGCTGAACTCTAACGCCCCTCGCCCGCCCGCCCCGCGGTTGCCAAGGCCAAAGCATAGTAGAGACGGGTCGCATTGTGTTTGTTATGATGATATTACCCTCGTCTGGTGCTGCTTCCACCGCGCAATTGCTGCAGTGGACGTTTTCTGTTTCCTTTTCGGGTGGTTTACGTATTGCCTTTTGCAGCTAGCTCATGTTACCATGCAATACCATTATATACACTGAATCACGACTACTTGCTGACGAACAAATACATTTCTTGGGCCCTGTAGTTCAGCTTCATCAGCTTGCGACAGAGCTGCCGTCACCTGCCACGCGATATAGCGACGTCTGGTGACGGTGTATTGTCTTGTGACATGTCGACGTCCGCTCTCCCGTGGATGAGCAGCCATTTCCGTGTACTCCGACAGAATTCCGAAATTGCTCCGCCATCGCAGTCTCGGCATCCGATCAAGTACCGGTGCTGCATCAGTAAGATTGCGATTGCGATTATAATGTTACGAATTTACAACTGCCGTTCAACCCGGGATGTCCTCGTACTGGTACAGCACTACAGTGCTCGGGCAATGATAACGACGCCCGCCTGGCGTATGGCTGGGAAACCCGTACGAGTACAACTCCCCCCTCCCCCCCCCCCCCCCCCCCCCCCCCTTCGTAGTATGTATGCCGGCTGAGCTGGGCCGGCTGTCTGCGCAGGAGTCGTTTGAGCTGAGCAAGTGCGACCCGGCAGCGAAGGGCGCCATCAGTGATGTGAGCATTCTCCCCCCCCCCCCCCCCCCCTCCCCCCCCCCCCCGAACACCCGCGTGCCCGCCACCTGTCCGGGGCTTTGGTTCAGTTTGTGCCAAATCTTGCTTGTGTATATCTATCTATATTATATATATATACATATATATATTATTTGTACCAGGTATGTAATACCTATTTTATTAGGGGCCCTTCCTCACTCCCACCAAGCAACCTTGAGTGAACAGTGGAATATACGCCACATGCGGCACCCTTAGTGATTACGGCATGTATACACAAATATACTGCCAGCGCCAATATACTCACGTACATGTCCAGCAGAAGCCGCGTTGCTCATGCAATGTGTATCCTCGATGCGATCCGTTCAAGATCCGAGTTGCTGGACGATAAATGCTGGATAGATGCTGGACTGTATAAATGCGTTGGTACAATATCCGCCGGATCGCTTGTTGGATTGCTCTCAGCACGGCAGCGCATAAGCATACTCTGCACCGGGAATCGACCCTCGCCCTGTACTACATCGGTTCGATCGCGGCCGCCATAGCGGAGCGCGGGGAGGTGGCTGACGGCGCGGATGGCGGCGCTGCTGCAGGGCGCCCCGCGGCATTGGCGCACGCGGCGGCAGCGGTGCGGGGCGGGCGCGTTCCACGGCCTCAGGGTGGTCTTCTACGGGAAGGGCTTCAGCCCCACGGCGGACACCCTCACCCGGATCATCGAAGCCGGCGAGGGCAGCGTGCTCAAGAGGTCGACCCCTCTCCTCCCCCCCCCCCCCCCCCCCCCCCCCCCCTCTCCCCCTTGCTATTGCCCGGCTGACGTCCCCCATCCCCAATTGCTTGCCGTAAACACGCTGATTAAGAATCATTGTGTCACAAGTTAATTGGCTTTTAGGTATAGTTATTGACCCCCCCCCCCCCCTTTCCTCTCTGCGAAGAGGGAGTAACACTGTGAACTAGCTTGAACCCATTCGAACACACCACACAGAGCGGGGAGAGCGGTATACATGCAGGTGATAAATACACCGGCATAAAATAGTAATATAGTTCTAAAAACACTGTAGAGTAGTGGATGTATACATATGGGTGCCGACGCACTGATAGAAATTATAAGCGTCAAGTTCGGCTACCTGCATGCAACCTATGAGAGCATTCGCTACGTACTGTTCCGCTGTAGTTCCACCCCTGGCAGGCAGGGCGGGTAATCAGTATTTGCCGTCCTCTTTTTACCCCGGCTTACCTCATCGGCTCCCGAATGTTTATCGCCATGTATTTTTTATAGCGTAAGCTATGCTTTTGGGATTGCTACAATAACTGACTGCCAGAGTAGTCGAAGCCAGAGTAGTGATGTTCGACTACTCGTTTGTTAACCCCCGCCAAGAGAGTAAAAACTGTAGAACCTGTCAAAATCTACCAAGACCTATCAAACCAGGATACACCACGAATAAAGGGCGGAATCTTCAGCAGGATGGTGGTATGAAAACAGGTCCTGTTTTTTATTGACCCGCGGACCCTTAAATTTTAGAATATTGATCGCAAAGGTGGACTCCTATGGTCTGGCCAGCGTGGCGCTCCTCACCCTGTAGGGCGGTCCCCATCGCCGCTGCGCCCGCAGGTCGTATCCGTACACCAGCGTGCTGAAGGAAGGCGTCGACATCGCTGTCGTGGAGAACTCCAAGTCGCCCACCGACAAGTGACCCCCCCCCCCCCCCCCCGGCCCCCGGCGCGCTCAGACCTCTGCATCACCCCTCTGCGGTGAAGAGCAAGCAGGTGGTTGAAACCCAAACTTGCGGTGAACGGGTGAGAGGGAGAGAGAGAGAAGGGGGTAGAGAGGGAGGGAGAGGGAGAGAGAGGGGGCACTGTGTGCCCTAAAAAGGCGCCGTAGCGACATGAGGGGCAACGTCTGTAGTAAGAGCACCCCCGGCCCCCGCCTGGCTCGATTCTGGACCGAACGATCCCGGGATCAATGCCACGTGTTCAACGGCCTTATTGGATGAAGCTCTCGGGCGCCTCGCTCTCGGAGCATAAACAGGTGTTATTAACGCCGAGCCCGCATGCGCGAAGGTCACACTTTGGGTTTGTACACCCCTCCTACCGGCCCCCTTCGCCGGCAAATTGGGAGACACTAGGACGAATAGTCGAGTTTTATAGTCATGTTGGTAATATAGAGGTTTGATTACATCGGGCTATTCTGTCACCGGTACTGGTAACGTTAAGATTCTAGTTTGAATGCTAGCTACCAGTACCTGTACTCGCAGTACGCGTACCGCTTGGACTTCTCGATGTCCAGCGGCGCTAGCGACAGCATGCGACAGCCCTGCTACATGACGCACCCGCGCCACGAGGGGAGTCCACCTTCTGCCTTTGCGCGAGCTGACCAGCTAGCGCAACCCACCCATTCCGCTATGCTACCCTTTTCAATGCGGACAGTACGCCCGTGGGCCTACTCACACCCAAAAATGCAAGAGATTCACATCTTTGGCAAATGCGGCCCCACAATGGTTAAACCAGAATACACCCAGCCGGGGTTGAAGGGCATCCCCCGCAAGGGTGAGGTCGAGCCGTGCCGATGGCCCTGAGCGCTCTGGGTTGTGCACAGCGTGAGCCACGTCACCCTTCCGGCGCACGTTTGACCGCGGCAGTTGCGCCGCCCTCGTAGGTGGGTCAAGGCATTTCTGGAGGCGGGCGTGGCGTGCGTGACGGACGAGTACATCGTGGAGTGGGTGGTGCACCCCCGGGCAAGCCTGGCTGGCTTCTACCTCTTTAACTCCTGCGCAAGTGACAAGCTGCGCCAAGCCGAGCAGGCACGGGGTGATTGAGAGGAGAGACAACCCGACACGAGTTTGTACGGTACTTTGCCTGTTGGGCGGTCTTCCGCTTCCGAGCCCCGATGAAGAAAGAGGCGGACATGGGTCCGCTGTTGTTCGGGGCGCGGCAATAAGATCCGAGCGCTGAGCGGCTAGCGGCTAGCCCAGGGCTAGCTATACGCGCTGCTCGCCTCCTCATGCAATCCGACACGGACCGAGGTCGTTGATGTAGCGGGTGTCTGCTTGCGTGCATGGTACCTTGGGCGGATTTCTCGTTGCCGGTGTGCAGACGGCTAAGGCTGCTGCATGTGCTCGTGCGCATTCCACCTCCTGCTCTGCTGCTGCGTCCACCTCGCGGTAGTGGGCGTTCTTAGAGGGGCTGGGCCACTCGCATTCCATATGTAACGACAGTACATTACAGTGTTTGCTCGAAGTGGCCCCTGTCGCATAGGAATCTTAGCCATGAGTCTTACCCAGTCTGGCTTTTGTATTTTACATCAATGCTTTCAAAACATATGCGCACTACAAACAGAACCAAAAGCAACTTTGAAAGGTTGCCAGCAAAAAAGAGACGTAAGCCTGAAACCAAGGTCAAGCAAGAGGCCAGGGAGCGAAGAACCAAGGAAGAGCCAAGGGAACCACGAAGTCGCCAAGCTGCCAAGGAACCAAAGGGTCAAGGGAAGCATTGAATCCAAAGAACGACCAGAAAGACCGAAAGGGAAACATGAAACCAATGGTGACCACCGCCCCAGGGTAGGCTATCTGCCGCGGCGAGTACGCTTGCAACCGATGACCCGGGTCATAGCAACACATGCTGACGAGCGATGCGGCGTAGGCGTAGGAGCACCATCACGTGCCGCGTGCGCCGCCGCGACCCCGCCAAGAACGTTGTCTGCATGCGCCATGTTGATGAGCAAGGAGAAACGGCGGCGCCATGCACACAAGCAAGAGCTAGCCGATTTCCTAACCAGTGTGCGTGTGCGTGGCTTGCTTTCGCGAGCTCCACCAAGAAGGCCTCAGCGTGCGGGGCCAGCGAGCCGAACTCGGAGACAGCGAAAGGAACAAAGCGAAGCATGCCGGCGGCGTTTCGGGCACCCGCGTCATAGTTTTGGATTTTGTGGCGTTCTGCCGCGGCCCGCAATGCAGTCTTTCGATCCGAGCCTGACACGCCGATACATAAACCGTGTTCCCGCAGATACCACCAAACCCCCAAAAGCCCAACATCGGCCTGCCGGCCGGCGCTGCCCTTCGGAAGAGAAACAAGCACCGACGGGTCCGTGAGGACACCCACGCCCAGGGCGGACTTCACGTCGTGGCAACGTCGGAAAGGCCATGTGCCGCCCACTCGTGTGCGGCGTGATTGGAGTCGCCCCCAGAGCCACGTGCCACGTGATCAGCGTACGCAATCGCCCAAGCCGAAGGAGTGAATTCCACGCCAACATCCTCAAAACGGGCCAGTATGCCTTGTACCGGCGAGAAGTAGCAAAAAGCACAAGGGCATGGCTTGCCAAGGGAGAGGACAAGAGCCGCCGGAAGGCCAAATGGGCGGCAAGCGGCGACATGGAACATGGAATCGTAGTACTCAGGGGAACGCTCACGGGCTTCACCAAACAACGCGACCCTCACTTGGAGAATCAGTCACCAGGAACGCTGTCGCAGCGCGAAAGAGGCGGCCCCGGAAGCGGTTCCTGTCAAGGCCACTCGTAGGCATATGTGCAGCAAGCTTTGCGAAGCGGACCGTGTGGATGCGGTGGCTCAGGGTTTCCTGGAGTTTCCGCATGGAGTGCAAGGGAAGTCCGAGTAATGGGAAATAGCTTGGAGGTCGGCCGCGGAGCGCATCGCAGACGCCGGCTCAGCCCCAGCGGCCGAGCAGCCGGCACGGGCAACGGGAGAGCGCTTGGAGGGGAGCAACTTTAGGGCAGAGGCCAACGGCCCCGCTAGATCCTTGAGCACCCCGTCTCCACACTCGTCAACGACACAGGTATGAGCAACGGGAAGCTCGACAACCCACATCGGCGCCGCAGAATTGGCGCCGACACGACGGCGCCGGCATCAGGCGCCAACGCTTGGGTGGCCAAAGCCTGGTGAATCGAGGATGCCCCAACAAGGTAGAGGCTATGAGGGCTGGATACGCCTGACGGCTCGGAAAGGAACGCGCCGGCGTCGCTCAGGGTGGCGTGTTGATGAGCACGGAGGAAAGTCACAGCTTGGCCAACCACAATGGCGGCAACGCCGATGTGGGAAGAATCTACGATAACCACGCTATCGCCGATGCCGAGACCATCAAATTGGACCGGGAGGGACAGCAGGGAGCCGCATGAGAAAACGGGCGCGCACAGAAAGCCAGGGGCGGGCGCGGTCGATCGCATGTCGGTCGCAGGCGCGAAGCTCCAACAAAAACGGCCGCAGCGGGAAGAGATCTCCAAGGACGCCCAACAAGCAAGGCGGGGGGGGGGGGGGGGGGGGGGGGGTCGGTCCGCGAGACGCCAGGCGGGTGACGGGCAAGCGCAAGGCGCGGCGGCCGGTCGGTCGGCTGGATCTTCGTACTACTATCACTATAGCCCATCCTAACGCAGTCTTAACCAGTCTGAGGTGCCGGCTACATAGCTTTATCCAGCGAAGCGTCGATTTTTCGGCGGTGAGCTTTATTGCCGTACGGGTACCCGTATAGTGCAGCGGATCGGGCCTATAGGTGCATGACTAAAGCGCTTATCTACTGGCATGTACTACTAAGTACTATAATCCACCCACCCACCCGCCCACCCACCCACGGTCCTTAATTACACAGCCGTCCGATTACGATTTCACAGCTAGGAGGTACTGGCACTGGGACTCGCTACCCGCTGCTGGTAATGGAAAAAAAACTCTCGTAGCGACTACTTCAAATAAAGCGCTGGCAATGCGAACGCTCGCTGCTTGTAATCCTTACTGCAGAGGTGTGCCTAAGGAATTCCCAGGAAAACGGGAATACGGGAAATTCCCGAGGAATTCCCGATCGCCAAAAAAATTATAGGGAATTCCCGGAATTCCCGGGAATCCCTAGGGAATTCCTAGGTACCGGCACTATGTACCGGCTCATTCAGGGGCCAAGGCCGTCAATGTGACGCAGATTTGCATTTCCCATGCACGTACGTAGGGATGTCCTTTTAAAACATATTTATCCCGTGAGCACTAATGTGGCTAGCGCAGTAATGGAGAGCGCATGCAGGTGGATGGAGCAGTCGAGCAGAGCAGGCTGTAATGCCGGCCGGGGCCGGGCCAGGGCGGGGCGGCACGGGGCGGATGCGCAAGCGGCCGGCTGGCCCGCCTGGCCGGAAGGGAAGACGGCGGGGTAACGGTTTCTGTCCCGGACTAAGGCAGTCGTCATGCCTCAGGCCCTCATTGACCCTTGGCCGCCCCCCTTGCTGACAGCTTGTAGGATGACAGTCGTCCGCCCGCAGGCTGCAGGCATGCATGTGCAGTAGGGGGTCGAGAGACGGCTGACATGGTGACAGTTTGATATGGCAGTCGCTGCATCCGTCACTACTTGACGGCCGCTGGCGGACACGCGCTTGACAGCCTGGACTCGTGTTCGCTGGGTTTGTGACAGTCGCGCCCGGATAGAGTGCCACGTAGCGCAACCGGTACATTAACTATAACTATCCCAGGAGCGGAGGGCGCTAGTACGCGCGTACTAAAAAAGGTACTTTCCGCGCATGGACCAAAGGGGCACCCGAAAGGTGACCCCATCCTATCAGCTCTGAATATATGTTAGAGGACTCCTAAATGAAGTTTACTGGGCAGTGGTACAGGTCCGTGGGTACCCGCACCGCTCCGATATCGGCATAATGAAAAAACCCATTTTTATTTTTTGGCATTTTCAGCAGTTGTATTTTCACACACACCTACCGGACAGCCACCTATGCCATACCCTGACCAAACCCGGTGAAAACATGTGTCCATATGTGTACTTTGATACCCCAAATCTGCTCGTGCAGTTAAATTTTCCCGGGGTGGCATCATGTGGGGTGCATTTTGGGTGTTTTTGGGTATTTTCTGCCAGCGTGAAATCTTCAAACATTTACATATCACACCAGTGCCAGTGGGAGCTGTGCTACAGTTTAAATAGCCACACTACTTGGGTGCAGTCCACCCCAGCGCTTTCAAATGCCTTACAAAGTGAACGGCAAAGCACTTGCGGGGCACCGTGGTGTTGCACACCGGCTCCATGCAGATGTTGCAGACCGAGCGGATCTGGGTTCTGCACACCTCACATGTGCCACGGGGCCCTTGATGCTTCTTGTTGTCTGCCTTCCGGGCTGCAGGGGAAGCCGTTGCCTTGCCAATCATCAGTGCAACGTTGCTGCTGACTGAGAAAATGTTGGGAATGTGCGAATGGCCATGCTTCATCCAACGCCCAGGGGTGATGGCTGGGGGGAGCACACCTGTGCCAGTGTTGGTGCCGCCGTGAGACGCAACACTAGGCCATCATTGCTGGATGCCACAGTGAGAGTGTTAGACCTCCTGCGGTAAGCTGCACCAGGGGTAATAGGGGAGCCATCACTGGGGTCCGAGGCGGGCCGCTTCTTCATCCTAGCGGTGCCATACTGGATGAGCTCCTCCGCAAGATGATGCTTCCACTCAGCTCTGGTCATGTCAGTCCGCTTAGTGAACTGTCGGTAGGCATTGTAAGCATTGGTCTCACACACTGCCAGGGTGCACATGAAAAACTTCTTCATGTGCTCCCTTGTCTGCCACACAGTAGACACGCTGTTCGGGCCAACAAAGAGCTTGTTCATGATGTCAATGGCATTGAAGTGATGCCGGTAAAAGGCATGACAATTGGGCTGCGAGATTGGATAGCGGTGCTTCACAATCTTACCGCCCTCATACTTGCTGCGGATACGGATGTCCTCATCTGCCGCCTCGTGATCAGTGCATGTGGCAACCACGAGCATGCACTGCTTGTCTTGCCATGCACCAGCAAGCAGTGGGACTTCCAGAGGGGGCACACCCGCATGATCCCCGGGCTTCTTCACGGGAAAGGTGGTTGTGCGGAAGCATGTTGAGAAGCGGACTTCCTCTGTGGCCTCCAGCAGCTCCTCCTTGGGGTATCTTGCCTTGCCACCCTTCACAGCCAGGACAGAGAACATGTCACGTGCGGAGAGCTGCAATGCGCAGCGGACAGAGCCAAACCAGGAGTCCGCCACCACGATGCGGCCGGGCCCACGGCTCGTCCTGAGACACGGTCTGATACTTGCACATCGCAAAGTTAACGCCCAGGAAGACGTGAAACTCAGCGGTGGCGAAGGGGGTGGGAAAGTACTGCTCGCCAGCAGCCGCGCGCTCGTTCATGAGGGCGATGGCGTCCTCCATGTCGCGCATGGGGAAGAATGCGTGGAAATAGCCGATAGCGTCGACGTCCTCAGGAGGACATACAGCCCAGCTTCATCAGGCCAGTCTTCCGCACATTGAACTTGTGCGCAGACTGGGCACGAGGGCAGCTTCACGCTCGCTCGCCGGGCTGGACGCCTACATGCGTCCATGCAGTCTTGGGCGGGTCTGGGGGTGGGCCGTACGCGGTCTCTGGCGGGTCGTCCTCGCCGGCGTCCGCCGGATCGCTCATCGCCGCTTCCATCAGCGTCCGTTTGTTAGCCACCTCGTGCCTTGGCGCAAGGGTAGAGGACCCTGCCTTCCCCTCTACCGGGTTTGGGGAGGTTCTGTCGCCGGTGAGGGTCAGGGCAGTGGGGCGCAGCCTAGCCGGAACTGACAGCGGCGGGTGCGCGTCAGGGAACGCCACTGTCACCCACCCGACATTCGTGCCTATGACCGTACCCCGCAAGCTCACCGCCGCAGGGTCACCCTCAGGGTTAGACTTCTTCCATTTCGCCACGTAACGGTCGCCTAGGCAGCTCACCGTGGTGGTGATGTCGTCGCCAGCATGGTACCTCATGGTGGAGATCGGCGGGTGGACATGTGGAATGCCCATTGCGCGGCACCGCACCGCCGTCATATACGACACTTGCCCCCCCCCCCCCCCCCCCCCCCCCCCGATACTTATATATGCCGTACTTTAGGCCCCAAAGGACCCCCAAACGGGTGGACACAAGCCATTGTCACGTCTGGACGCCCTGGGGATACTCCAACCGTAAGTAGTACGCGCGTACTAAATTTAGTACGCGCGTGCTAGACGACTACGTGGACAGCGATAAATTACAGCCGGGTATTCCCGATTCCGGGGAATTCCCGGGAAAACGGGAATTCCCGTGAATTCCCGACACCCCAAATAGGTATTCCCTGGAAAGGACCACCTATGCGTACTCGCTACTCGCTGCTGGTACTGCTGGTACTGGTGTGAATTACAAAAAGGGCAGTTCCCTAGAACTGCTGGTACTGGTACTGGTACTCGCTACTCGCTGCTGGTAATAATGGAAAAAAAACTCTGGTACTTCAAAGCGCTGGCAATGCAAACGCTCGCTGCTGGTACTTCAAAGCGCTGGCAATGATGCAATTCATGGAACTGTAGGCCGGTGATATAGAACCCGTTTTTTTTAATATTTTCTGAAAAACCGACGCATCGCTGATTCAAGTGTCAAGTTACTTCATAGCTTTATCTATGCTGTTCCAAAGTAATCCTTATCATGATCCGACTCCTACTCAGCCAATATCTTCTTTTATGGATCCAGGGTTTTCACCGATGGGCCCGCCTGTGAAGGCGGCACTACTGTGACACGGTACACAACTGTATGTAGTCTCAGTGTGTACCGGTTTGGTCACAAGGGGTACCCGTTGCAGAAAGTGAAAGATGCCAGAAACCGCTGCCCTTAGCCACAGCGCACTAGTCTTTATTAGGCCAGCAGTGTCCGGCAGTAAAACACCCGTTGTCCGTACATCCCTTGTCCGCTTGATTGATGAGCGGTCGTCTCGTACGCAAGAGGTCCCGGTATCGATTCTTGGCCGATGTATTTTCTGCAATATCGTCATCCCGGCGTGTCATGGGTTTACCCGGTTGATGCATTAGCCCTTCGGGGTTCGAATGAGGCAATGGTCTACGGGCTATGCCAGACCTACGAGTGCAGTTGGCGCAAGAGGTCAAGTGCTAGGGCGGTTTCGGCCGATGTCCCGGGGCAAACTTTACTCTACCTTCAAAACACCCCAAACAACAAATCTCACACATTTAGCCCATTCACTCAAAGTAGTGCCAACACTGTGAGATTCAGATGTGACGTAAATGTGCCCTACTAGTGACGAACGACGACATACGGGGACGATACGGGACGGACGAGGGACGTGGATTTCATACCCAGTAGCGACGACTATCGCGCGCGACCTGTAAAGTACTATATGAATTTCTCGTTTCCATAATTTCATCAAATTGATATGCGCACGCGGGCTCGCGTGTCGCCCGCCGACGCGGAGCACCCGGGCTAAGTACAGGCGGATGTACGCACTCATTGCACATCGCCGCACATCGCTGACCGCACATCGCTGACCGCTGACCCCGCGGTGTGCGGCGATGTGCGGCACGACGGGCGGAGGTGTGGGCGGATGTAGGTGGTACGGTAGGTGGTAGGCGGTAGGTGGTGTTCGTAGGTGCGCGTTTTAATGCAGCCGCCCTAACTGCTGATGATTGTGTAACGCCCCAGCACGCGCATGAAGTACGGGGTCGCCTCACGGTCACCGCCGCTCACCGTTGAATCAAGCGCGGACAGCCGCGCACTCGCATCTGTGTTGCCTGCCGGTGGTGGGTTACATCCACCCCAACTCTCAACCCCCCCCCCCCCCCCCGCCCCCGCGCGCGGCAGCAGGCATGCCGGCAAAGGGATGGATATCGAGTGTGTCGAAGGATGGCGTGTACACATGCAAGCACTGCCACGGCATCGTGACGGGCAGTAGTGAAAGGACGGCGCGAGAGCGGCACTTCCTAAAATTCCCGAACTGTAGCCACTCGTTGAAGCGTGCGGCTAAGTTGCGCCGCAAGGCCGCCTTATCACAAGCAGCAGCAGCAGCAACAACAGGGGCGGCAGCAGGAGTAGCTGCAGCCGTCGGAAACGGCCCGCCCGCGCCGGTCTCGGACGACGACGGCTCGAAGGTGGACGATGTGATGGGCGTGGGGGAGGACCCCGTTGGCGAAGACGGTATGGACATCGACGCGCCTGCGTGGCCGCCGGCGGGCGTGGAACCCGCGATGAGGGCGTGATATGGAAAGGCGATCCCGGCGACTTCTACATGAAGGTCATCGCCAAGAAGTTCCGGGGAGTATGGCACTACGGCGTGATAACCGGCGTCGTTACCGAGTGGGTGTTGGAGGACTACGGCGGGGCGACCCAATGGCGCGCTGTTTTCGAGGACGGGGACATTGTGGGCCTTCTGCGTTCAGAGGTGAGTGGGCCCGGCCTGCGTGCTGGTGGCACCACTCAACTGCGGTTGTATGGAATCACACGCACCCGCCCGGTCGGCGTGGCAGGTTGTGGAGGCTATGGCGGCTGCCCAGAAGCATCCCCCTGTGGATGCGGACGGGGAGGCTCGCTTGGTAACCGTCCATGAAGGCGATGACTTGTCCAGTGAATCACGCACCTTGCCCGGCGTGCGTTCAACACAACCCGGCTGGCGGAGGCCAAGCAGAACACTGGCTGCCATGGCGTGTGCCATGTGCATGTGGTCCTGGGCTATGTCAGCATGGTCAACCTCTTCCCCCTCGCGCCGTTCCACCTGTTTTTTTTGGCTTGGGAAGGGACTTTTGGAGGAAATTTGTCACCGTGCAGGGCCACATTCCGAGCTATGAAGCAGGAAGACCGGCGCCAGGCTTTAGTCCCGATACCCAGCAACTTTGAACCAAGTTGCGCCCTTCGTTTGCAGTGTCCAAGAATCGAAAGGTAAACCCCCCCCCCCCCCCGGGCGTGGGCGTGGGCGTGGGCGTGACGGCATTCCCCTCCATGACTGCAGGGTCAGGCAAGGTGACGGTGCAGTCCGGCTGGGTCATGGAGGACTGCTTGCACCACATGGAAACGTTTTCCATTCTTAACGCCGGTCCGCTGCTCGAGGAGGCCCGGGTGAAGGCGATCATGACCGAGAAGGAGCTTCGCGTCCCCGGGCGGTGCTTGGGCACATGTACAAGCGCATGCAAGGAGCTGCGTGGTTCGTCACGCGGTGGGGGTTGCAGAATGTGGTGACGGAGGAGGACGGCCCCGAGCGCAAGGCGCAGGTGGACGCGCTCACTAGGGAGGGGAGGACTCGATACCCAGCGCGGCGCCAAGGCGCGGCGGCCGGGGCAGCGCGGCGCCAAGGCGCGGCGGCCGGGGCAGCGCGGCGCCAAGACAGCGCATACAACGGAATCGGCGGAAAGGGATGCATTACAAGCTGTGGACGGCAGCCGCTGAAAACTATGCGGTCATGCCGCAACAACCCCAGCACTGGCTTCTGGATACCTCTGATCTGGCTGGCGGCGGCGGGCTGCGGGATGCAGGGCCGCATGACTGAGGTGGCGGTGCTGGTGAGCCCGGAGAGTCTGCATGCGGCGGAGGCGGCGCAGCCGCATAGGCACTAGACAATGCTCTGAAGCGAGCCCCAATTGTCTGCCCAGCGCCTGCCCCAATGTAACGCACCAGCTTGGCAGCAATTGGCAGCTCTTTTGCCCCCCCTCCACCCCACAGACACACTACCAATACCAGTTTCTCATCCCGGCGGGCAGTTGATGCGTATACCCAGGCTTGTGCGTACGCGGTGCGGGGGGGGGGGGGGGGGGGATCACTATAGCTAAGCTAGTGATGTGAGATATGAGTGCAGCAACAGATATTGTGC
>VCJN01000258.1:0-104772 GCA_006384855.1 Tetraselmis striata | reverse complement strand
TAATTGCAGGTCCTCATGTAATATGGCGCCTGCGCGGCTTGGCGCCTGCATGCTGCACCTCGCATGTATATTCACTTCGCAGTCAATGCCAATAACTGCGAGGGAGGGGGTGGGGGTGCACTCACATCAGGCCATCACCGGTGTCATCCACATTCAGCGCAAATGCCAGCTGCTGCGGGCTGATGGCGCGATTGGCAGCGCTTGACAGGATCGCCATGAGCGCAGAAGGGTCCAACTGACCGCCGCTTAGGACCTGCGCCATCATGTCTGGCGGGAGCTGCACCGGCTGCCCGTTGATAAAGATCTGGTGGGTCGTGCCTCCCGCGCCAGCGGGCCCGTGCATGCTTGGCAGCGCCGAGCCCCCTGGGGCTCCTGCGCCGCGGGGTGGTTTCTTCGACAAGTTGAGGTCGATACGCTGGTGGTCGAGTAGATTCTCACTGTGGCAGCAGTCGCAGACTGCGGTGAACTGAACGCCTGCATGGGGCGGGACACCGAGGGGCATTGGGGCGCCATTGTGTGTTTGTGTGCGTGCATGTCATTGCGGGTGTCATGAGGTCCACCAGTAGTGCGAGAGGTGTCCATCCGCTAATTGCCCTAGCACCACGTCGCTGTGCGCCAATCCCACCTGGCTTCAGCTCCTCCATGATCAGGCGCAGGTCGTCATCGACGATGATGTTATGATCCGAAGGCACGATTGCCTCGTCCCTGCCGTCGTCCTCCTGGTGCTTGCCCCCGTGGCGGCGCCCAAAGGGCATCTGCACACGTGCCGTGTCAGGCTTTGCCCAGCAGCGCACATCAGATTGCATGGAGGCCTGTGATACTGGGGCAGGAGTTGACCTGGTGGCAAAGGTACGAAGCTCACGGCGCGGGAACGACATTCGATATTTGAACCGGTCAATAATGGATTACAGTGCAGTTATTAGCGCTGAATTAACAACTGTTCGAATCAGCATGAAAAATGAGACGCGGTATTTCGCAACTGATTCGTGCGCACGCTGTATATTTCGGACCACCCCACATTCACCCCACAGCATCGTGGGGTTCTTTCTGGCCCAGCGATACTCTGCCCTCCCTCAGCGAGACTCGCCCCGGCACCCCGGTACCGCAGCGAGGGTTCTTTCGCCTCAAAGAACTCCGCGAAGGCGTACGAGGGAGGTCTTCCAGACGAAAGAAACCTTCCAACGATACTGGCGGTTCTTCGATTGGTGAGTTTCGGTCCAGATACAATATATAAATAAAAGACTCCCATACCGCGTAGGATATTCTTGTACGTTTCGTGATTTTAGTCGTATAGGAGCGACTTACTACCCTGCTGTTAGTTCTGTTTGTAGTGCGCATTTGTGAAAGCCCTGATGTAATAATAATACTACCCTACTTACGACTTCCTAAGCGCTAATTATCTTAAAACCGTTTGCTGTCCGCGCGTCGGGCACGCCTCGTGTACGGTCGATATGCGCCGGTGCAGGTATCCCTATACTGGCCGGTACCACCCCGCAATATATATTGAAAACAATGCTGGTATACGCGGCAGGACGCGATAATGTACGCGAAGGATATCCGCGCCGGCACCATACAGCTGACACAATTCTAGATGGATCTCTCTATTCTATTATTAATCTAGAATAATCGTTATTGCCAATCGTTATATCATCGAATGCCTGATAATAATAATCGGAAATTATCGCTGTGCATCGGTACGCATTCCTGGAACTTTATCAAATTTGAAAGATATATGTTAATTTTTCGTATTATATGGGCAGTACATAATGAAAGTGTCCTTAGTGCTTTTTTTTTTAATAGTGCTATCCGGAATCGATTCACGATATGACTCAGATGCGTCTTTCAGTTTTTCTTCAAGAAAACGCAAATTATCAACATATATTCTATTTTATTTTATTCTATTCTATTCTATATTTACTTTTCTTTTATAATTGCCCGGCCTGTGTCCAAATGGACTAGTGAGTTCGATGTGCCATGTAGTGATCAAGGGCCGTCTCGAGGTTCTGCGAGTTTCTCGAAGGAAAACGACGAAGGAAATCGACGGCTCAATGCTGCCGATATTTCGAATACAATAAGACGGACATGTCGTTTGCCCCGCAGGGAAGGATGAGTATTGCGCGCGGAAAGGTACCCGCACCACACTACATGCCTACTGGAGGCGTGGCATTGTCTTTCATTCTGAAACAGACAACAGAAGCGTGCCATGATAGCACTCGCATCAGCGTGGGGCCCGACCTGAGTCCCGTGTCCAGAGAAGCTGAAGACGGCCACGTCGCCCGGCTGGCAGGACTGCACAAGCTTGCGCAGCTCGCGCTTAATGTTGGCGCCCGTGGGCTGTGCGGCCTCGCCGGGCTTGTCCAGCAACGTGGTGATGTTGCCTGGCGGACATGCAGCATGGGCAAAGAGGGGGGGGGGGGGGGGGTGGGGGGGGGGGGTGGGGGGTGGGGGGGGGGGGGGGGGGGGCGACCTCAACGCCGGCGCATCCCTTCTGTGCCCGCCCACATGTTGGGATTTGGAGGGTGGGCAGTGTGGGAGAGTTTCATTGAACCCCGCGTGTCACTGGCAATGCTGCTTGCATATACACAGAGGGCATATTTAGGTGGAAATGGGATGCGCTTCTGAAATGCTTGGTGCAGGTGTGGGTTACCTGCCGGGAACTTGAAGTACTTAATGAGCAGCGCCCGCATCGTCTTGGCGTCGTTCCAGCAGCCGTGCAGCGCACTTTGGCTCCCAGGGTAGCAGCACCCCACCAGCAGGGCGCGCCTGGTGCCCTTGCTTAGCGTGGGGGGCGCGCCGGGCCCGCCGCCGTGGGCGTGGGCCGGGGTGATAGCAGCGCCCGAGGAGGGGCCGTCGGGATGGGGCCCGCCGGCTGGGCGCGCGGGGCTATGGTAAGGGAAGTCACTGATGTAGGTGGGGGCCAGCAAGGTGTGGCCCGCGTTGTTGGAAATCAGCTGGCCGGAGGCGTCTACGAGAATGAGTCGCGGGATCCCGTGGACGCCGTACCGCTGCATTAGCTGCGATCTGTGCCGCGAGTCGAAGGGGACCGCCAACCAGGGCATTTCGCCAAAGTAATCATAGAACTCCTGCTGGCTGCGGTCGGCGCTGGCCCAGATGATCTCGAACTTCTTGCCCGCGTGCCGCAGTCCCGCGTACTGCTTGGCAAGCCGGGGAGTGAGGCTGCGGCAAGGCGGGCAGAAATGAGCGCTGAAGTAGATGCCGATGACCTCTTTGCCCGCCAGCGCTTTTGCTGCCGGCACGGGGTCTGGGCCGGGTTGGCGAAGGAGCTGCTTGCCGAATAGTTGCGGCAGGGAGGCTGGCGGCAGCTACGGTGATGTGCCGGTGGCATGGCACGACGCGGCGATGGGGGGCTTGGCCTGGCCTGGGGGCCTCTCTACCGAGGGCTTGGGCGGGGGCTTGGATGCGCCACCTGGGTGCCCAGAGCTTGTGCCGTGCGAAGGCGATGCCTCAGCAAATTGCGCCTGCATCTTCTGCATCCTCGCTTTCAGATCCTTCACCTGCCTCTCCAGCTTGTCCACCTTGGCTGGCAGCATGGTGCGCCCCTCCGCGGCCTCCTCGAGCGCTGCCACGCGAGCCATCAGGGTGTTCAGCACGGCTGGCGAGGCGCACTGGATTGCCCCCGCTTTCGTTGCCACACTGGGATGAGGCGGCGGCGCATCCTCACTTGGTGGCAGCATGCCACTGCCTCTGGTGCCTTCAGGATTATTCGCGGATCCCTCATCCGCCGGGACCGGCTCAGGAGCAATTGCGCCAGGGGATGTCCGCCCCCTTCTGCTGTGGCCGTTCCCCATCTCTTGCTGTCCTTTGTGCACCCACTCAGCTGCAAAGCCAAGCTACGCTCAGACCAGTAGCAACACTGCACCTGCAAGAATAGTCAGCAGACGCTGTCATTGTGTGGGCACTGGCAGCATCGGAGTATACCGTCTCTAGGCCGCCATCCATGCTGTAGGGGCAGCATCGAAAGGTACTCTACGTCAGCCAGGACCAAGACCGATAGTTGCGGCACTTTCCAGCAGATTTTTGCTTGCAATGATGCTCTCGTCGTATCGTCGATATCACCCTCCGCCGTTCTACCTAATACGGATGGGCTTGAAATACTGGTACCCACTGCCTACCACCAATACGGGTACCCACTTCCTGCCGCCGGTCCGCGAAAGTCGTCGGGCGCGCTCTTAATCGACCTGGTTGTAGCATACAAACAAACCCATGCGGGCACTTAAAAGTGTCGCTTCGGGGGCATGGCGCTGTTCGTTCACGAGGAGTGCCGCTTTGCCGCGGTGCCACAATGCCACAGAAGCTCGAAACTCGTAGTCTCGGATAGAACCCACACACGCCCGCAGTCGTGCTACGCTACTACGTGAAGGTCCCCACGGCGGTGTGCAGAAGGTACAGCAGGTACCCGCCCGCCCGCGACGATTGGGGGAATTTCGTCCTTTCAGTGAGCGCTCTCTTCCGGCCCCACCTCTGTACTGGAGTTCACGATGCTCTTCACGCATGCCCCATCGTACTGTTCCTGCGACAGAACCGTACATGTATTGACGCCGGTGGCTCCGCAGTAGACGACCACCGCCCGTGCTGCCGCTGCTTGCGGGGTGCACCTTGTCGGGACTCAGCACACGCGTGTGTAGTCCTTGTAACGTGAAAGCACAAGCGTTTATAGTAGCTACAGAGGTTCGTGCCAGGTTGCGAGGCCCGCGTTTGGCAAGTAGCATTCAGCGAGACATGTACACAATGCGTCCTGATGGTTTGGTTTATAGAGAAAGCGTAACAAGCATGTCATCCGTGGCTCGCTACACGGTACAGGTAGGTCGCTACAGGTAGGGTTACCGGTACTGGTGTGAATTACAAAAAGGCCAGTAACAAATCCACCTACTGTACCCGGGTACCTCTTGTTATTACTCAAAAGGAGTTTATGACTATAAGGAAGCAGCCGTCACGCCCGGGGCTCTTGCAGCCCCTGAGCCCCCGGAGGAGCATCTTGAGGGGGCATCTCAGGGCACCAGGGCCGAAAACATGATGTAAGCAAGGGCTCCACAAAGCACCAGTGTTAGCAAACAAGTCTGGGGGCCGGAGTGCCGTGCTTATGTTGACCAGGTCATTGCGGATCGCTTCGATCAGGTGTCACGTTGGCCCCGCCGCTCGAACTCAGGTTAAAGCGCAGTGCATGCACGAGACGCCCCAGAAGCCCCACTGAAGCCCCCCGTAGGCACCCTTGGTGTTTCATCACCCCGGCAAGTCAGCAGTGCGGACGTTATGGCGAACGACGGAACCGAGGCGGTCGGCCCGTTAAGAGCCGACACCGCTTTCGCCTTTAATAGTAATTTAACCTATCTTGCACCGTGTATTTCATTTTGCATCGTAGGGTTTGATTATACCTTAGTTCCCGGGTCTACTATCAGTACTTAAGTAAGACTCACGGGTGGCGTAGCTTGGGTTTGTAGAACTACTAAGGTGCATGGCGGCATTCATCAGCGTGCACACCAGCCGCGATGCATATCCAATGCTGGTTTTGGAGCATTTTGTACAAGATGGGACAAAGTGGGGGCAAGTCAATATTATTATTATGATTAAATCCATCGCGTAGCCACAAGACGTTGCTAATAGTTTACTCGTTGAGCATCCCCAACTCAAGCAAGTCCTTCTTCGTGGCTGCGTTAAACTTGACGACTCCGACTTTCCCGCAATCTCGCACGCCTGACCTTCAGCCGCCGACTTTACACCGCCGACCGTTCGATAGCCAACTTCGACCACCTCGACCCTTCCTACATGGCCTAGCTAGTGACCCTGTCAAGGCTGACCTCCTGGCAGCGGCGAGGCTCCTGACCGGCGTAAAGGACGCCCTGGCCGTGGCGGAACTGCGAGTAGGCGAAGCGAGTGAGTTACCCGCGCCGATCTTGGCCGTGGCCAGCACAACCGCGGCCGAGCTCAGCCGCCCGTCACCGCCGCCCGCAGGCACACAGCCCGTCGCCACCGCTACACCGCAGCTCCCACTGGCCCCGGTTGCATCTTTGGGCACGGGAGAGCCGCCTATGGCCGACTATGGTGGCGGATGCAAAACTGGGCTTGGCCGCCGATGCCGCATTGCCGTTGTACATCTTTCTGTATATCGGGTTCCTTATTTGGTGTCCAGCCGTTACGCACCACAACCACAAACAGACAACCCTAAAGCCATGGCCGGGAACCCCTTGACCCTTTTCCCTAGGTCCCCTCGCACGGGCCACGGGGGTCAGCCAGCCCAGAAAGGGCATGTGGTGTGCGGGCAGTGGGTTAGAGCTTGCCAGCGTGACGGCGGGTCCTTTTAACAATAGGTAATAACCATGGTTGGGCTGCAGTAAACAGTAATGCAACTTATTTTGCACCGAGGCACGCGGTGCATTGTGGTTAGGTCTAAATTAGGGTTTGGGGGCAGCAGCGGGATTGAAAGCTAATATGAATGACAGTTGGTTCATTTTGTGCCAAGTCGGGGAAACCAATTCCGTCCAAACAGGGACAATTCAAAAGAGTGAAGGAAACGGGATGGTTACAAGAAGTTTGCGCCATCGGGGGCTGAAACTCTGTCCAAACTGGGACAAAAAAAAAGTGCGGGGGCCGTGATGGCTACAAGTAGTTTGTGCCGTCCGGGGCTGAAACTCTGTCAAAGCCGGGACAAAACATATGAGCGGCTAATTTTGCGGAATTGTACTACATATCATCATCTTCGATCACATAATCCCCTCGGCGCTCTGCCGCCTCTTGCCTCCTCTTCTCCGCCGCAAGACGCTCTGCGAACTCCTCTGCCACGGTCATTGGAAAGGGTAGACCCGGCCACTTCTCGAAGTCACATGGACGAAGTCTTTGAGTCTCGTCCCATGGCTTCTCTTTGAACCATGAGGTCATCCTGGACTTCATCCCATCGATTTGCGTCTTCTGGTTGTCAACGAGGATCGTCTTCAAGTTCCTGTGTGTGAACGAGTAGATCGGATGCATATGGTCCCACCACACGGAAAAGGCCGCAGCGACCTGGAAAAGGCGTGGCAAACCGCACAAGGCGTTAATTTTTTTATGTTGATCCCATTAAGACACTCACCCGGGTTGCACCCCTCACGCACCGCGTTTGTCCCGGTTCCGGCTGTGACGTCGACGATTGTTGTCCCGTCTGTTGCCGCCATCTTAAGGTGCTTGGCGAAGAGAGCGATAGGCTTTTGGTACTTGTTCACCGTCTGTCTGGTCTCGTCCTTCAATTTCGAACTGTCTTTGAAGTGACCCAACATGATGGATGTAGAGAACCTGGAAAGGCACAACCGGCTTAGCGAGTAAATAAATACAAGCCGGCTATTTTCCGCGGATCAAATCTCACCTTCGGGGATCATCGAAACGGATGTTGTCAGCTATGATGCTTGGCGGGGGCTTCCTGAGGTAGTACTCAGCGTCGTGACGCAGAGAACTGCCCATCTTCATCCCGCAATCCTTGGCCCAAGTCAGGACGTGATAGATGAGGTCCTCAGCTTGTTTTTGTACGGCTGTGATTGCGGATCCAAGTTGCTGGTCCGAGAGGTGAATGAAGAAATGGCACCCATCGAGAGCAGTGTGGACGTCAGAAGATCCAGTCATGATATTCAACTGCCTGCGCGGGGAAAATCGGGAATGAGATTAATGAAAGCACAGTCATCTACGCACCCGGGTTGTGGGGGGTGTCTTGCCCGGCGAAAGCAAACACGTCGTTGAAGTCGTCCGTACCCCACGCAGCATCCTTCGAGTCCCATGTGTGCGAACCAGCTCCGAAAAGCGCGTCGGCAATGAAGAACGTTGCCTTTTTTGCTCGAACTGCCGACATGGCTTCCGCGACGGCTTGTTTTGTCGCGGGAGCCTTGAAGTCCCCCTCCACAATGCAAGTCTTGCGAAGCTCCGTGTTCAACCAGACCTTGTCATCCTTGTCGACCTCAACGCCCTTAGGCATCACCGGAAGTGCCTTGGCCTGTGTATTAGAACAGATTCGGGTTAATAGCTCACAATGAAAATTCAGAAGAGCATTTGTGGTTGCACAAGATCTTAGTTACCTTCATCGATATCCACAGCTCATTAGAAGCATTCGGAGCGGAAACCGCGAGAAGCTCCGGCGCACATGCCAGAAGAGCAAACTCTGTGAAGAAGGAGATGACCAAGTCCGGCATCTGATTCTTGATGCGATACGCCTCACTCCTGATGGTGGTGTTGGTGGCCACGATATGCTCTCGAACCGGTAGTGGTGTGAGACAATCGGCGGATTTCATGGTCCCCCATCTGGCGGGAGGGGTCAGCAAGACCATCAAAGGACCGGAGCGATGAGCACCTTTGAACAAATCCAGGAACTTTCTGGGGAAGCCTGTTGGGCCGAGGTAATCAACCTTGGCACGGAACTTGGTGATGGCGTCAAGGCGAGCGGCCGCTTGCTCATCCGACACTTTGTCTTGCACATCTACTGCACTGCATACTGCAGAAAATGCAGCACGCAGTTAAGCTACTGCACTGTAGCCTGCAGTACTTCCAGAAAAAGGGCTGCAGTGCAGTTACCCAAAGTGCCCCACATATATGCCCTTCTCTGTCCCGCCCTTCCATACATATAATCAACAGTTTCAGTGCTACTGCAGTGTGCACTGCAGCCTGGACTGTAGCCTGCAATACTCCAGCCTGTTGACTGCAGCCTGCCTGCAGCCTGCAGTGCTGCAGCATGTTGACTGCAGCCTGCACTGCAGCCTGCACTACAACGTGCCTGCAGCCTGCAGTACTGCAGCATGTTGACTGCAGCCTGCACTGCAGCCTGCACTACAGCCTGCACTGCAGCCTGCACTACAACGTGCCTGCAGCATGCAGTACTGCAGCATGTTGACTGCAGCCTGCACTGCAGCCTGCACTACAGCCTGCCTGCAGCCTGCAGTACTGCAACACGTTGATTGCATCATGCACTGCAGCCTGCACTACAGCCTGCCTGCAGCCTGCAGTACTGCACTGCAACCTGCAGTACTGGAAAGTGGACTGCAGCCCTACCCTGGTAATAACAAGAGGTTGCGTTACCGGTACAGCAGGACGCTACGATCTACTACAGGCGTCAAAAGTAATGAACGGATTTTTGGCAGCTCAACTTCAAGTCGCTCGGTGCCCCAGGCGGTAAAGCGAGCAGTTCGGTACCGGGTACATGTAACAAAACCAAGCGTCATCATTACTTTCGGGCTGCGGCCTGAGCGTTTAAGCGGCGTTCTCCATAAGCGCGCACGCCAGTTCGCAGGTTCGATTCTCGCAGTGGGCAGATTTCCTCGTAGTGAGGCGGGCCCGCTGTGCGAACCACGGTGCGCGGACTTAGCGCGGACTTAGCAGGTACGGGTGTGACTAAGTACCGCACACAGTTTACAGCCCTACTGCGGCCTTATGTACTGCGCGCTTATATTGCAAGTTTTGCGCATTATATTGCTGACCGGGAGTTTCCGTTTTCCCGGAGCGCACTAGCGGGCGGGTATTGTTGGTTTTTTAAGTGCATATAGCAAGCGCGGCCATGGAGTCGCGACGCAAGATAGCCATAACATCACCTCGCATGTTGTTAGAGTAGGGCATAGAATAACTTAGATTACCCTAGATGTGCGCCGCCGCGTACATGCGATGTAACGCATTTACATCAGGCAAGATGTAGCATTTCACCAATGCTAGATGCAATTGCGCATACGTCCACAATACGCCATTGCATTCATTGTGCGACTACTAGGGCCGGCTAGCTCGAGGGAAGATGAGGATACATGCTTACAAAGCAGCAATTGGTGTGGCGACATGTGGCGTGCAGCCTGCGCAGCCACGGATTAAGACCGACTCGTTCATTAATGTTGACGCCTGTAGTAAAATAAGGTCGCTACATGTACGACCAGTACCCGTACCAGTAACAAATCCACCTACTGCTAAAAGTAGTACTAAAAAATCAACAGAGCAAGCCGCCTAAAAGCGACCCGCATCCTGCATGAGGCGGGCTGGATGAGTGATGCGCGCACGGTTCAGAGTCCGGGCCACACGTGCACGTGTGTGTGAGGGTAATCCCCGGACGTGCTGTGCAGCTTCGGCAACGGGATGGCGGACGAATCTACGCCGTCGGATGTCTGAGGCAGCAAGCACGCTTTCGAGCCGCCACCAAGCTTTGGACCCGGAGGAAATCTCTTGCGAGTAAGGCCTCCTGGTGAGCCCGAGTGGTGCACCGAGTGCCTCGCGATGAGAGGGCACCCCGATCCGCAGCCAAGCAAGCGACACCGCGCACAGTGCGGCGCACTCCCTTTCTCACCTCACCTACTGTGCCGAAGACCATGCCCGTGTACTCCGACATATCCATGATGTCTCGAAGAGGGCCCTTCTGTTCGGGCTCCGTGCTGCGCCACGCCGCATCTCGCGCTGCCAACCCCCGGTGCTTGTCGCCCAACAGGGAGCGCTCAAACCGATCTACAGCCGTGGCCCGGGGCACTGCAGAGTATTCGACCCCGTACCGCATAGTCTTGAACTCCAACAAACTGGGTTTCAAGCTCCTGGGATCATAGCTCCCCGTCACGACGTTGAACGCCGGGCGGGAGAGCTCTGCGTCCGGCACTAGGTCTTTGAGTTCATCCATGGGTACGGTGTTGCCGAGAGGCACTGCCTGCTGGAACAAGTCATCCACCTCCCGGCGTACAACGATACCCATGTCGTGAACTCATTGATCGCGGAAGGCGTCTGCGATATCGTCGTGCTGTACACGCCAATGGGCGTCTCCATGTGCCGGGAGGTTCATTAGCGTGTCGCCGTATAGGTCAACAGTGACGGGGTTGTTCTCTGTCGAGGGCATAATGATCCGACTCCCAACCACCGGGGCCAAGCACGGGCTATGCAGACAGAAGTACCCGGCAGCGACCACCCGCAGCTCATGCGGAGTCATGGCCGTCCGCGCGGTGGGGATGGTCACTGTCCATATGCCTGACGCCGCATCGAGCTGGTTGAACAAGTTCCGTTCCATGCATGCATGTGGCAGGGAGAGCGCACACCTCATTTCGAAGCCGAGAGTTGCTGGCCTAGTCTAAAAATGCCGTCAACTCCTTTTGCGAGCCCGACGTAGCCTCCGCTTCCCGCTTCATCACGCGCGCATCTGCGTCGTTGAAATGGGCAGCAGTAGCCGCTTGTAGGCGGCCCAACGCCTCGCGCACCGCCGCGGCGTAGCTGCCCGACCCACGAGCATCGTTGAGGAGGTGGTCATACCGGCGGGCGGAAGAAGTTGCGTTGAAGCTGCCCCGGCCAATAACGGACCCAAGCTGTGCGTCAAAGAAACCAGGGGTGGGGGTGTTGGTGCCGGAGTTCCTAGGTAGGAACCTTGGGAGGATGTCATTCATGCAGCCGATAAAGGCGTCACGAACGGTGGCCATGCGGCGGATGCCAGCGCCCTTCGACCGAGTAAGGATGTGAAGCCTGCTGCGTCTGCTGCTGCGTGACCGGGAGCTATGATCCCCGGAGCTTGAAGCCCACGTTGCTGGAGTTCAAGACTATGCAGTACGGGGTCGAATACAATGCAGTGCCCCGGGCCACGGCTGTGGATCGGTTTGAGCGCTCCCTATTGGGCGACATACAACGGGGGTTGGCAGTGCGGGATGCGGCGTGGCACAGCACGCGCACGGAGCCCGGACAAAAGGGCCCTCTTCGAGACATCATGGATATGTCGGAGCACACGGGCATGGTCTTCGGCACAGCGGGTGAGGTGAGAAAGGGAGTGCGCCGCACTGTGCGCGGTGTCGCATGCTTGGCTGCGGATCGGGGTGCCCTCTCATCGCGGGGCACTCGGTGCACCACTCGGGCTCACCAGGAGGCCTTACTCGCAAGAGATTTCCTCGGAATCCTGAGCTTGGTGGCGGCTCGAGAGCGTGCTCGCTGCCTCATCAGACGGCGCAGATTCGTCAGCCATCCCGTTGCCGAAGCTGCACAGCACGTCCGGGGATTACCCTCGCACATACGTGCACGCGTGGCCCGGACTCTGAACCGTGCGCGCATTACTCATCCAGCCCGCCTCATGCGGGATGCGGGCCGCTTTTAGGCGGCTTGCTCTGTTGATTTTTTAGTGCTACTTTTAGCAGTAGGTGGATTTGTTATACTACCCTTTTTGTGATTCACACCAGTATTTGTATACATATGCTTGTGCGGGATGCGGGCCGCTTTTCGGCGGCTTGCTGTTATTTGTGATCATTTGGTATTGCTTTTATCTAGTTTGAGGTGGATGACTTGTTACTAGCCTTTTTGTAATTCACCCCATTCCTGATAGGGACTACGTGCTTCCCCGTTTTTCTCCGTCCCCGTGACAGGGTTGCCAACAGTGAAACCCTGGCAGCGTCTCTACAACGACGGCCGTTTGGGCAGCGCCCCAGTTACGGAAACCCCTGGGTAGGCGACTACGCTCCGTTACTAATATAGTCATCAAGCAAACTGCCGAAGCATTCCGCAAGACCAATTGGGGGCCAGAGATGGAATTTCCAACACTGTTGGATCACCGTCTCACATAACACTGCTACGAAAACTCCCGGCACCGACGACCACGAAAGGTCCCTTCTACCCATTTGGGCGGCGGCCCATTATTCAAGTAATGCGACGAGTTGGGCAAGCCCCATCCCGCGGACCGAGAAAAGCATTTATCCGGGATTCCGATACATGTGCAACATAAAAGGGCGCCAATAATGGGTTGTGGAGGTACGTGACAACATACGCTCATGTGATATAGAGATTAACGTGCAATGACATCTTGTATATATTATGTATTGCTTACTTGAGCTCATCGCATGTGCAATGATACTAGTGCACTACTGCGGCTGAATCTAATAAGGCGGATGTACTCCGATTCCAAGTAAGGGCGTCGCATATCTTTTCGATCAACGGCTTGGCTGCTTTGTCCGAGCATGTGCGCGTCCCGATCTAAGCATTATTTATTGCATATGCATTTCCCACGTCGCATCATTGCATTGTACTTTAAAGATATGCACATCTGGATACCATATTGACACCATTGAGTAACTTAAACATCGAACTATTTATTGCACGCATGCCCGCCAAAACAAGCAAGTGCTGGTGAACTACGGCGCGTAGAAAGAAAGCAGACCGTCTTGCTTGGCTACATCACGGCGCGCTGAGCGAAAGGCCAAGAGATCTAAACTCTTGTAGCTAACAATTGGTCGGCAAGGCGCCCGCCGCTAGAAGCGGCCCACCAGCAAAAGCGGATGATCCTAGGTGCGGCAGGCCTGGCGGCACTACCACCCACACATGCATGTGGTGGACGCTAGAAACCCGTCCCCGTACCCGGTTGGGTGCGGCAAGGTGCTAACGAGCTGGGTGGCCGGTTGTGGCGCACGTGTCCTCGGACGATCGTGCGACGACCGGGGAGCTAGCCCTACGGGGGACTTTTCAAATAATATTCGTAGTCCCGGGAGCGCATGTTGGTGCCGCCGGGCAGCAACTATGTACATAGACTGCTAAAAAAAAATCCCCGTACGACCTCGGCTTTGCGTCGGCCTCTCTCAGATCCGCCTACGGATGGGGAGGGGGTGTGTACGACTTGGGACGGGGGCAGCCTACTCGCGAGTAGGCCAAGGCTGCTCGAAATAAAATCATGTTTCCGTATCTCGGTATACGACCCGCGACCGACGGCATGCGGAAGATGTGGCGTACCCCCCGCCGGCCGTATGTGTTTCACCTGTGATCACAAAACTCCCGGTATAGTACAACGGAGTGTTCGGCGGCGCCCTGCGGCCGCGCGACCCGTTCGGAACACCTGGTAAACCGTCAACTGAGAACGTACGGGCGAGGGGGGCGAGCGTGAGGAGACGACGGGAGTGGGGAGCCCGGCACTTCAAGGCGCGGGCGGGCGTTCGGGGGCAACGAGTCAGGCCGGACCTGGCGGCGACTCAGGGGCCAGGAAATATGAGCCGGATAGTGCCACGAGGGAGTCGCGGCCGGGCAAGGGGGGGAGTCAACTAGCGGCCAGCCCGGTCTGACCCTAGACAAGCGGCTACGACGGCGTAGCGCGCTACTGCGGCGGAGAGTGGAGCGCGGGCGAGCAGGACCGGCCTGCCGAGAGCTCGGGCGGGCACAATGGAGGCAACAACGGCGGATCGCGACCGAGGACAAAGGATCGCCACAACCGGGGCGATCAGCGACGCAACCTGCGGGATATTTTCAGCGATAGGGACAGGTGGAGCCAACACGTAGCACAACGACCGAAAATTGCGCGCGGTGCCGGTGCATTACCGACGCACCAAACAACATGCTTGGGGGCGGGGCGTGTTATGCATTCGTAATTTGCGTACTACCAATTAATAGCGGCATAGCAGTCGCTCGTACTAGCAACACCCGTAGTTATCCGGAAAATAACACTTATACTGATCATATGAAGGATGGAGGTGGGGGTTGGAAACGAAAGAAGATGGCCGGAAGCTTACACTACATGTATTCCCTACTATGGTTATTAGGGATACCATGCCCCCAAACAAAAAAACCAAGTATATGGGTGGTGGAGACCAATATGCTAGCACGCTGTAATAAATTTCAATTTCGATTTAATTTCGTCAGCAAGTTAGTGTGGTAGGTTGTATTTAGTCATCAACTAGACCCATTGAGCACTGCGTGTATCATTGTGCACCGGCCCAGAAGAGTCACCGGCCACCGGTGCGCTGACGCGGAGCAACGCCCCGGCAACGTTTGGAAAGTTAAGGCGCCTTTGCAAGCCATGCTGGACATATCAAACCATTGATGCCTTACGCGATACGGCGATACTGTGCTGCCTTCATTGCGCGACACCTGCGCAAACACTACAATGGAGACGCAGACGAGCACGGTCGCCGCCTTGTGGTGTTGCTCTACCGAGTGAAATACCTACGCATCGATATTAAGCATATCGAGCGTGTGGAGACTTTTACCGCCCGCCATTGCATGGCAATGAATGTAAGAAGTGGCCTGGCAGTAGTGGAAATATACCTCTATATCATAGACATCATCCGATCATCATGCATTTCTAAGTGCAAGCGTCGTACGATGCATGCGGTATATTGACCTAGCCCAACAACAACATATGAGCAAGTTTCTCGCTGGAGCTGGAAACAACCTCAAATAATTTCATGGAAGCTTTAAGTTTTCTGCTCAAAACGGTTAAATCTAGACCAAGTTGGCAAAGGGGGTCAAGCCGAGCCGGCCGCCCGCCGGCCGAAACCGCACGTAAAGCGGAAAATATAAAAAATCTTGATTTCTCCAAATAATAATGTTCAAAAACAATTCGCATTGCTGTACAGGATAAATCGAGCTCAGTTTGGTCGCGTTTCGAGCAGCGGATGAATTCGCCGATGTCAAATAAATTTCGGCTCCAACCGCACAGCCGCTACACGTAGCCCCGTACAGGCAGCGCAGGTGTGGTGGTTTCAATAGATGTTGCCAGTCTTGTCCCGGCCGGGGGCGGAAACAACATATGCGCCGCGCCGCCGCCTCGTATTTGGTAGTGGCGGTCGTTCGCCAGGGCGGCAGCGACTGTGATGTCGTCGCCGTCCCGGACTGCTCGCATGGGCACCACTAAAATCCGAGTTGCCTGGTCGCGGTCACTCGCCCGCTCGCCGGTCAGTGATACCCACTGCTTGCCGCTGCCTGCCGCCTGCCGCGTGCGCGCCGCCACCCCAGACCCTGAGCCGCCCAAACAGGGCGCTGCCCGGGCGCTGTCATGGGGAAGAGCAAGGCCCGCGCGATGCGGATGCCCAAGCCGCGAGCGGAACGCCGCAAGTACGTCGACAAGGGCAGCCGCGCGGGAGGTGTGGGCAAGCTGAGCGCCAAGAAGGCGGCCAAGGCAGCGCGCAACCGGCGCGGCGAGGACCTGGGCACCGAGAAGGCGATTACGCTGCAGCGGGACGGCAGCGGTCGGAAGGAACAGCTCACTCGGGCCATGCGGCTGAAGGCGGCCGCGCGTGCGGTGAGTGCGGCAACTACAAAAGCAAATATGAGTTTCCAAGTTCCGCGACTACCTTCCGCGTAAAGGCTCGAGAAGCATGGAATCCCCGTTGCCGTACAGCTATTAGGGTCAGCTGCCAATTTGAGACCGCTTTCCCCCGCCCGCCAGGTGGACCGGCTACGGGGCGAGCTGAGCGCGCACCGCGAGCCGCTGCCCAACGCCGCCGAGCTCGCGGCGGCCTTCAAGGAGCGCAAGGCAGAGCGGCTGTTCGGCGCCGCGCGGCCGTGGGACTCGCGGGACAAGTCGACGCACGGCTGCGGGTATGACATCTACGACTGCATGGGTGCCCCCCCCCCCCCCCCCCCCCCTCCTCTGGCGAGACAGCTGCGGCAGCAATATCAGCCACCACGGCCAGACTTTGTTCGATCTAGAGTATTGACAAGTACATCATTGCAAAGAAATGAGAAATTAGAAAAAATGCTATGTCCGCGCAACCCCTGCTGTGTGACGCACCCCATGCTTGTGAGTAGCGGTATTGAGAAAAGCCAAGTCAATTGACATCCCCTTCCCGTGTCGTTCATCCTTCGTACTGCGGCTATGAACAAGACCACTGTGGGGACTGGGAGAATCAGCCACCTGCAGAGGACTTGCTGGCACAGCACCACGGCTCACTGTGGCAGAACGCGCTGTGCCGTCCGTACTGCCACGCGCTGCTGGAGCTCGGCGCGGCGCAGCTCGCGGCAGGACAGGGCGAGGCGGCGGCTGCCACGCTGACGGGGCTGATGGAGGCGGAGCCCACCGACCCGCTGGGCGCTCGGGCGTACCTGCTGAGTGCCTACATGGACGAGGGCATGCTTGGCGAGGCGCGCGCGCTGGTGGAGGCGGCGCCACCCACCGGCTCCGGCAGCCGCCCACCAGGGGAGCTGTACAGCTTGGCACTCATTGAGTACATTGCGTCGGAGGTGTTGCAGGAGGAGGGCGCCTCACAAGCGGCGGCGGACGCTGCGCTGCGGGTGCGTGTGAATGCTGGGTGCCCAAACGATGCTGCATGACACGCTTTGAGCCTTCCATGTCTGCCTGTCAAATGGCGACCCACCATCGTGTGTATGCTTCCCAGGCGGCCATGGCGGCCAATCCCTACCCTGCGGCATTCATTTGCTGGGCAGAGGCGTTCCAGCAGGTAGTCAATCCTGACGAGGATGCGGAGACGCTGGGGGAGGGCGTAGGGTCCACCTCCGGATCCACCGAGGGCAGTCGGCTCACTTCTGCGCTGCAGTACTGCATCCGTGACATCGCGGCGTGGGGGGACGCGGACGGTGCAATCGAGTGGGTGGCGAACAGCATTTCGGAGCACGAGGAAGCTCTCATGTGGCCATTTAGCGAGGACGCTGAAGCGGAAAAGGCGGCACAGCTGTACCGAGCTGTTTACCAGATGGATGTGGAGATGCGCATGGAGGGTGAGGAGGAGGAGGAGGAGGAGGAGGAGGAGGAGGAGGAGGGCGAGGAGGAGGAAGGGGAATCGGATGATAGCGGTGGCGATGGCACCTAGGGTTCCCGAGATGTACGTATGACTTGCAAGTGGTGTTATCAACTACTGCCATGATGTATTTTATGCGGTACTCGCATATGTCAGAATCACCAGATTATTTGGAAAGAAGAGGCACATAGATGTGTCAACCTGCGGGCATTGAATTGCAACTCGGTAGTAGTAGTGTCCCATCATTTGTAGTGCTCTGGCTATACGCAGGATCAAGGATACCTTCTCCCCCCCCCCCCCCTCCTGCATATGTGGAACTGTTGATTCCATGGCTTCTCACTGGCATGCTGCAAGGCATACCGTGCGTACGCAATCGTGGCTCCCAAACTTGTTTCATCGGGACAATCACCATGGATGCTGTGGTGCGGTGCCTTTCCTGCCTCAAATCTTAGAGGCAGCGCAAAAAGATTTCGGTTGTAGATTTGGACAGTTTGGTCAGTGCATACGGAGTGAACAAAGCCCCCTCTGCCCACATTTGGAATTGTGACGAGAAAGCTCGCACTGATGGAATCAATAAGGCAACATGCTCCTGTGAAAATTTGGATCACACCTCATCTATGGTCTTTGTGAGGGTTGATATACCCATGTGCAATGATTGGTGGGACAGTGTATGGATCACAGTGATACCATTCACATAATGCTGCGACTATTTTAGGTGCATTTTTGTACAGACCCGAATCTTGGTACCGGTACGTAAATACTACCAGCAGTCAGACGGCTCCGGCCGTCACGGTACTAGCCTATGGCGCGTGGTGCAGTTCACGTATTTTTAATGGCGCCCTGATTCGTCTGCGGGACATCTTTCGCGAAAGTTACAATGTCAGGAAGAAGTCCGAATTACTGGAGCGAGGATGGAAGGTAGCGCCGACTGTATCGATTTGAACGCCTATGTTGAAGGTAAGGTTTCTCTTAACTGCAGGAAGACATCAAGACACGTGCTCCTTGGAGTGGGCCGACCGGGCGGCGCGAAGCTGCTCGTCATCGTCCTTCGCTTGGGGAACCCTTTCGACTTGCTTCTCCAACTTCTCGGGGGGAAGGGGCGAGGGCGACCCCGAGCTGAAGCTGTCGGAAGGACGACACGGGGCGCTTCCACCGCTCTCCGCCTCTTCGCGCAACTGCTGCATCTGCTTGTTGGTGTCCATCTTCTGAGGAAGATCGGGAGTCAGCATTCCGGAAGGCATCGAATAATATGCGCGATGATGGAGGAGAAGGCAAGGGTATATATCTGTGCCGAAGGTATATCGCTCTCCTATGAGAAGTTGTGACGATGATAGTCTTGAGATCCCAGTCTGTGACAATTTGGTCACGTGGAGTTCGATGCTTATTTATACTCCAAGCAGGGCTGGTCGGGGACTGGCGGACTTGTAGACCCGCAGGCAGGGAGCGCAGAAACGCGGTATGGCGACAGATATTGCTGTCGGCTACCTCTGTCGCTGTTTGAGGCGCGCAGCCACAGGTACGGTACGGGTAGCACGGCAGCACGGCTCCGGTCCGGGTTAGGGAGGGGTCCGAGACGATTATTCTGCCCACATAATTCTACCCCTCCTGTAATGATTATTTATATCGGGCGACTTTGATGTTTTTGCAGGCTGTTTAGGTAGCCCCCCCCCCCTCCCCCCCCCCCCCCCCCTGATAAAATCTGCTTTACGCTGAAGTATCGTTAAGGTACTATAATGCGTCATTTGCAGGCACGGCACCAGGCCAGCAGCAGCAGCAACAGCCCTGGCAGCCCAACTCATGAGTAGTAATACCAGGGATAATAGATTACACTGGTCTGTTACTGATCTACAGATCTGACTGGAAGACAACCAGCTGCCGTGTTAGGCAGACTGCACTGCCCACTGAGAGCTGGATGTGTTGCGCCGATATTTGGCAGTTGTACTTAGATATAGTACATATATGGCATGATGTATTAAGGAGCTGAGAGCTCCCCCAGGAGCCCAGCCCAGAGAGCCATCAGCAGGCATGTGGTGAACATGCCCACTCTAGAATGACCTCAGATGGTCATGCAACTCTAAACACCACCTCAGCCAGTAGTTTAGAGACAGGAGCCGCCATTCTGGCGGCTCAACATGCTTTATATACATACTAGAATTCAGCAGTGCCAAGGTGCATCAGCTAGCATCCCCAGCTGAGCCCAGAGCCAGCAGGTGCAGCTGCTGACAGTACTAAGGGCTCTGTTGAGCCCTGAGAACTGCAACAGATTCTGAGCCACCCTCAGCTGCTGGCAACCTGCACCAACTCCAAAAGGTTATAGGCTTACTCCACGCCGGAGGTGCCTTAGTGACACTCCTCTGTGGGCGCGTTGCTCTGTTTGTGTGGGTGCTGACTTGAAATGGCTCAACCGCGGAGGTAATGGTGAAGTGCTCGGAGCATCTTACAGTGGGAGCAGCGAGCCGGGCTCGAGCTGCGGGGACTGTGGACAGGAAGAGAGTGGAAGCAGAGCGCCCGGCGGGCCGAGGGAGACATGCACGGGCGCGAAAAGGCGCGCGGGACATGTGCCCGGCTGGTGCTAGGGTATCGGCCGGTTCTAGGGTATCGGGCAGATTCCAACAGCCTTGCTTGGCTACCTCCACCTGGTCCCTTGTGGGCGGACGCTGCGCTGCGGGTGCGTGTGAATGCTGGGTGCCCAAACGATGCTGCATCACACACTTTGAGCTTTCCCCGTCTGCCTGTCAAATGGCGACTCACCATCGTGTGTATGCTTCCCAGGCGGCCATGGCGGCCAATCCCCCTACCCTGCGGCATTCATTTGCTGGGCAGAGGCGTTCCAGCAGGTAGTCAATCCTGATGAGGATGCGGAGACGCTGGGGGAGGGCGTAGGGTCCACCTCCGGATCCACCGAGGGCAGTCGGCTCACTTCTGCGCTGCAGTACTGCATCCGTGACATCGCGGCGTGGGGGGACGCGGACGGTGCAATCGAGTGGGTGGCGAACAGCATTTCGGAGCACGAGGAAGCTCTCATGTGGCCATTTAGCGAGGACGCTGAAGCGGAAAAGGCAGCACAGCTGTACCGAGCTGTTTACCAGATGGATGTGGAGATGCGCATGGAGGGCGAGGAGGAGGAGGAGGAGGGCGAGGAGGAGGAAGGGGAATCGGATGATAGCGGTAGCGATGGCTCTTAGGTTTCCTGAGTTGAACATATGACATCGAAGTGGTTACATCAAGCAATGCCATGACGCACGTTATCCCACGACGCGTATGTCAGAACCACCAGATTATTTTGGAAAGAAGAGGCGCATACATGTGTCAACCTGGGCATTGAACCGCAATGCGGTATCAGTGCCCCATCATTTGTATTACTCTGGCTACGCGCAGTTGCAAGGATGAACCCCCTGCATACGCAGAACTGTTGATTCCATGGCTTCTCAATGATATGCCGCAAAGCATATTGCGCCCACCCTCCGCAATCTTGGATTGTAAACTTATTCCACCAGAACAACCACCATGGTTGCTGCGGTACACTGCCTTTCCTACCTCACTACTGGAGGCAGTGCAAGAGGCCATTTGGGTTGTAGGTCTGGATGGTTTGGTCAGTGCATACCGAGCGACGGAAGCACCCTATGCCCATATTTGGGATTGTGACGAGGAAGCTCACACTGGCGGAACCAATATAAAGGCAATATGCTATTGTGAATATATGGATCACACCTTGTCTATGGTCTTTTCAAGGGTCAAGATGCTCATGTGCAATGACTGGTTGTGGGATAATGGATGGATCAGAGGCATACACATTATGTGACTATATTAGGTGTATTTATTTACATACCAGAATCTTGGTATGTCAATACTACCAACAGTCGGACGGCTGCGGCCGTCACGGTACTAGCCTATGGCGCATTGCGCAGTTTACGTGTGTTTACCGCTCCCTGTTTCGTCTGCGGGACATCGTTCGCGGAAGTTACAATATCAGGAAGAAGTCCGAAGTACTGGAGCGAGGATAGAAGGTAGCGCCGACTTTATCGATTTCATCGGCTTCTCTAACTGCTGGTAGAGACATGCTCATGCTCCTTGGAGTAGGTCCGGGCGGCGCGAAGCTGATCGTCATCGTCCTTCGCTTGAGGGACCCCTTCGACCTGCTTCTCCAACTTCTCGGGCGGAAGGGGCGAGGCCGACTCCGAGCTGTTGGAAGGAGCCGAGGCGTTTCCACCGCTCTCCGCCTCTGCGCGCAACTGCTGCTCCTGCTTGTTGGTGTCCATCTTCTGAGGACTATCGGGGGCCTGCTTTCCGGAAGTCATCGAATAATGCGCGTTCATGGACAAGACAAATTATCTGTGTGCCGAAGGTATCGCCTGTGTTCTGTGAGGAGGTGTGACGACTATCAGGTGACCCCGGTCTGTGATTAGTTGACAGTTCGGTCAGGTGGAGGTCGTTGCTTTATATTCCAGGCAGGGCTGGTCGGCGACTGGCGGAGACCCGCAGGCAGGAAGCGCAGAAACGCGGTATGGCGACAGATATTGCTGTCGGCTACCTCCGTCGCTGATTGAGGCGCGCCAGACAGCAGGTAGCACGGCAGCACGGCTCCGGTCCCGGGCGAGGGAGGGGGTCCGAGATGATTATTCAGCCCACATCATTCTACCCCTTTGCTGTTATGATTATTTATTTATACTTATTTAGGGTACCCCCACGCGATTACACGATGTTTTAGGTATCAACCCCCCCCTTTTTGCCCCCCTTCTTGGACAAAATCTGCTTTACGCTGAAGTACTATTAAAGTACTATTAATGGGTCATTTGCAGGCACGCCAGGAGGCCAGCAGCAGCTACAGCACTGGCAGCCCAACATCTTTTAATAACAGCCCAACATCTTTCGTAAAGCCGCAATGAGCACGCATGATGCAGATGGCAACACATAGAGTGCAGAAGAAGGCAACAAGACAGCAGTTGATTGTGGTTGCTGCTCCCCCGACCCTCCCGGCGTAACGGCCTACCATCCAGTTGATGGTTGCTGGCTCCGTGTATTGTAGGACATGTGTGTTGTCCGCGGCAGGGAATGAGCCGTCGATGCCGGCCTTGGCTCGCGCCCACATCGAGTTGCCTAGTCGCGATTACTCGCCCGCTCGCCTGTCGGTGACACCTACTGCTCGCAGCCGTCTGCCGCCTGCGCGCCGCCACCCCAGACCCAGAGCCGCCCAAACAGCGCGCTGCCGGGGCGCTGCCATGGGAAAGAGCAAGGCCTGCGCGACGCGGATGCCCAAGCCGCGCGCGGAACGGCGCAAATACGCGTTGACAAGCGCAGCCGCGCGGGAGGTATGGGCTACCTGAGCGCCAAGAAGGCGGCCAAGGCGGCGCGCAACCGGCGCGGCGAGGACCTGGGCACCGAGAAGGCCTTAAGCTGCAGCGGGACGGCAGCGGTCGGACGGAACAGCTCACTCGGGCGTTGCGGCTGGAGGCGGCCGCGCGTGCGGTGAGGGCGGCAAAACAAATAAAATGAAAATGAAAGTTTCCGAGTTCGGCCACTCTAGCGTAGAGGCTTAACACGCATAGAGTCCCCGATGTCGCTTTGCCCGTACAGCTCGAATATTTAACAACCAACGGAAAGCTGCCGTCCTTCCGCCCGCCAGGTGGACCGGCTGCGGGGCTGAGCGCGCACCGCGAGCCGCTGCCCACCGCCGCCGAGCTTGCGGCGGCCTTCAAGGAGTGCAAGGCGGAGCGGCTGCTCGGCGCCGCCCGGCCGTGGGTTTCGCAGGATAAGTCGACGCACGGCTGCAGGTATGGCATCTACGACTGCATGGGTCCCCCCCCCCCCCCCCCCCCCCCCTTCCCCCCTTCCCCCCTTCCTCTTGCGAGACAGCTGCGGTAGCAACCCGGCCATCACGGCCAGACTTTGTTCGATCTAGAGTATTTATAATTAGATTATTACAACGAAGTGAGAAATTAGAAAAAAAAATCTGTCCACCCAAGCCCTGCTGTGTGAAGCACCCCATTCTTGTGAGCGGTTTTGAGAAAAGCTAAGTAAATCGACATCCCCTTCCCGTGTCGTTCATCCCTTCCTGCCGCAGCTATGAACAAGACCACTGTGGGGACTGGGAGAATCAGCCACCAGCAGAGGACTTGCTGGCACAGTACCACGGCTCACTGTGGCAGAACGCGCTGTGCCGTCCGTACTGCCACGCGCTGCTGGAGCTCGGCGCTGCGCCGCTCGCGGCAGGACAGGGCGAGGCGGCGGCTGCCACGCTGACGGGGCTGATGGAGGCGGAGCCCACCGACCCGCTGGGCGCTCGGGCGTACCTGCTGAGTGTCTACATGGACGATGGCATGCTTGGCGAGGCGCGCGCGCTGGGTGGAGGCGGCGTCACCCACCGGCTCCGGCGGCCGCCCACCAGGGGAGCTGTACAGCTTGGCACTCATCAAATGCATTGCGTCGTAGGTGTTGCAGGAGGAGGGTGTCATGCAGGCGGCGACGGATGGTGTGCTGCAGGGGTGTGTGAATGTTGGGTGCAGGATATAAACTCCTGCAGGAAAAGCTTTTGGGCCTTCCATCTGCCTATCACCTGGCGACTTGTAGCTCTGTGTAAGCTTTCCAGGCAGCCATGGTCGCCGTCCCTACCCTGCGGCATTCATTTGCTGGGCAGAGGCAATGCGGCAGGTTTTTCCGGACGATGCGGAGCCGCTGGGTGAGGGCGTAGAGTCCACCTCCGGATTCACTGAGAGTTGCCAGCTAACTTCTGCGCTGCAGTACTGCATCCGTGACATTGCTGTATGGCAGAATGCGGATGGTACATTCGAATGGGTGATGCATGATATTTCGTGGCATGGGGCAGTTTCCATGTGGCTGTTTATCGAGGATGCTGACAGGGAAAAGGCAGGATAGCTGTAACAGTTATGTACCAGATGTGGATGCGGAGATGTGCATGAAGGGTAAGGAGGAGGATAATAGTGGAAGTAACAGCAAGTAGATTTTTTGCATTGTACCTCTCCAAGTGTTGTGACATCAAATCCATGAGGGTCTTTTATTGTATGTTATGCAGTGCCTGTCCTGGACATATGAGTAATTGAAAAGCTTGCATGTCAGCTGTATTGAGAGTATGAAGCAGCTATTTCGCCTCCCCATACCCTCTACTTACACAGTATAAGTTATCCTGTGAAGTTCCTTGTCCTCTTGATAATAGAACTTCTCGACCGGTGTACACAGTATTCATATCTTCATGTTGCATGTGCCAACGTAGTTAAAGTAGCGAAAGGTTCACAGAGCTTGATTAGTGCATTTGTAGTTGATATGACAATATACTCATATGCTCCAATTGTTATGTGATGATGATATTTTAGACATTTTCGTATAACGAACATTAGATGGTGCTTGTTGCTTGCATGCACATTGTCACGTTTAGGGTTCATGCTTTACATTCGACCCATGTTGCATAATGCGCCTATTCTTGATGTCTTTATGATATTTACCACAATCTTGGTACAAGCATACCACACCCAGAGGGCTGCGGGAATCACGATACTCGACTATGTTGTGACACAAGGCCCTTAAGTTACACATACATATTTACAGGCTACCTGTCTGCGGTCTGTCATTCGCGGAATAGTTCAAACTTCTAAGATTTCCAAATCACTGGAGCGATGAAGGTAGCGCCGACTTGACCGATTGGAACGCGGATGTGAGAAGAGAAGGGTTTTCGTAACTGCTGGAAGCCATCTGCTCCTTGGAATAGGCCGACCGTGCGCCGCGAAGCTGCTTGTCATAGTCCTTCGCTTGGGGGATGCCAACGACCTGCTTCTCCATCTTCTGGGCCGGAGGAGGCGAGGACGACCCCGAGCTGAAGCTGTTATTGGGCGAAGAGGAGGCGCTTCCACCGCTCCCGGACTCCTGGCGCACCTGCTTCAACTGCTTGTCAGTGTCCATCTTCTGAGGGATACCGAAGGCCTGCTTCCCGGACGAAGGCATGGCGGAAGTTGGACGGAGGAGAAGGTGCGCAAAAGAAAATCGAAGCGTGCACTATGTTCAAGAATCAAATTCGAGGTAAATAGAATATATCTTCAAAGGTTTATGACAAAGACTGTGGCGGTCGATGCTTTATACTCAGGCAGATGGTCGCGACTGTCGGACTTTTTGGACCCGAAGGCAGGACGCGCAAATCTGCGGTATGACGACAGATATAATGCTGTTGTCGGCGGGCAGCTCTGTCGCTAATGCTCGCGGCGCGCAGCCAGACAGGTAGCACGGCAGCACGGCGGCAATCGTAGCGCTCCTACGAGCGTAGAGAGATATGTGTTGTACGCGTGGCGCATTACCTACGAATATTGAAGGCATTTTTCGGTCGAATTCTATGCCCAAATGCGCGTGGCAGATTTCGGAGTTTTATCACACACGCGTGGTTGTACTGCAACGTACTTCGATCTTAAGTACACTGACGGTACGTCACAGCTTTGTTGTTGTGCGCGCGCCACGTCGTTCCTGTCGGCCCGGGTAGCTACTACGACAATACTGTAGAGGCGGCAGGGCGGCGGCAGGTCGAAGAATGCAACCGCGCCAAACATCCGCCCGCGATCAAATTTTGCATGCTGCACCCCCGACGCGCACGTTAATATTGGTCTTGAAATAATATTATATCTTCGTGATAGTACTCGCTATACGTACGCCCCCAGGCCAGCGTCCATACTTTCCTGCCCTTTTCCGGAGGCTTATCTTTCTCGTGCCGGACCATTCTTACCACTTGCGTGGTACGTCAGATGTAATCCACATCCCCCCCCTCTCCCATTCCTGCGCGCTCCGCACCCACTTTCTCGCCGGCACTCGCGGCACTCTCATCCCCGCCTTTCCTCCCTCCCCCCTTCCCCCTTCGACACCATCTTTGCCCTGCTTGGTGGCGTGGGCGTACCGTACCTGCTGGCGCGTCGGCGCGATGGGGCTGCTAATCGGCTGACCCAGCCGCGATATCGAACAGCGGCAGGGATTCCGCATGCGCCGCGCGCGTTGTCCGATGCGGTTATGTCAGATTAGGCCGTAGCCATCCAGCTGGCCTGCATCGCCAAGGTGTCTGCCTCCGCCGAGAGCAGCCTAATCCACAATTCAGATGGTGGGTGCTTGGGGGCGGGGGGGGGGGGGGGGGGGGGGGGGGGGGAAGGGGAGGATGTGACAGGCGCAGAGGCGCGTCAGTGGCCTGATGCACTTCAGAGGGCGCGTCGATAGGGGAGCACGAAACGCGTCACAACCGCGGAGAAGGTGATCTGATACGGTTCAGCAGCCAGTAGGTAGGCAGAGTTACTCAATCTATTCAGGCTAGGTGCAGCCACGAGGGTTGCTCAAGCTAGCTGACATGGCTTTCCGGCATGGCTGAGGCTGCTGCTCAGCTGATGTTTGCGAAGCCGTGCTGTTGCTTGAAGGTGCGGAGATCGGCAGTTGCTCATGTGAACGGAGACACCACTTGGATATGCAGCGACATATCAATATGTAATTATCTAAATGATTCTACATCTGATCCAGTGAATATGTGGAACAGGGGGCTCACGCACGTGTGAACGAACTGCTAAGGGGGCTTTACCTCCTGGCATAACCCTAATGGGGATACACTGTGCACATACTTGTTCTGGCGAGTTCACACTACAGCGCATACCAGTGGCAAGTTCTCACTACAGCGCATACCATTGGCAAGCTTGCACTACAGCGCATACCATTGGCAAGCTTGCACTACGGCGCATATTTGCTGTTCTTGTGCACATGTATACTGTTTATGTGCTGGTGCAAGCATGCATAGGTGCAGAGATAGAGAAAATTCATGTGTGCGCCTGTGTCTTTAATTATGCGTTGTTTGATAGCGTTGCCTATCTACTGACTGGGGGTGCTTAACATACATGGTACGCTCTTGTTGAGTTCAGCGGTGAGAGAGCTAGCCTAATCATCATGTGATGCTCCGTTTGGCCACACTAATTATACGCCTTTTCTTTAGACTGTTTTTACAGCCTATTGAAGGCACCTGCTAGAGAGGCAGGCACTACTATGATCAAACTTACCATAGTCCTCAGAAGCAATGATTGCCTGAGGTGTCGCTGATGACCAGAACCTGGCTTAACAACTGTATGATGAATTATGATAATGCAGGCCAAAATGCTATATCAGACGAGGAGGAGGAGATAATCTCCAACCCTCCCGCTCCTAACCGTAATCAAGAGGTTGCTGGACCACAGTCTCACACACATAAAGATACGCAGCAGGAGTCCCGGTATCCAGGTTTCACCATCTTCCCGAGTGCATCAGGCATAGCATCCGGACATGCAAGATGCTGTGAATGGTTTGAATGCCAAAAGCTGTGGCATAATGATAAGCAAATGCATAGAATATGTAGCTATGTTAGAATACATATTTCGTGCTGACGTATACTCAGCATGTATTATAAACAATGCAAAATCATGCTGGACGCCACCACCATATGTTGCTATCATCTTTCTGTGCGCGGCTTGCTGATATACGTACATGCTCAGATACCGTGCTCAACTATCAAAAAAATTGTTTTAAGACAACATTCACCGCACACTATGTGAATACGTCGCTGTCGTCGAGCTATACTATTCATTTGCCAGCCATCATATCTTTGTCTCGACGGTGAATGCTGTAGCAAGCCACAACAGTGACTACTCGTAGTCATCATTTCGTCGCCATGCACAGCATTTAAGGGAAGCCCAGTCGCTGCGCACCAGGTGCCACACTTTGAGTCCTCCATCCGTGCTGCTTGCCACGGTTTGATGCCGCTTGCATGGTGCACAGCATGTCGCTGTTCGCGGATGCCCGCTCAGGCCAGCCCTGAAAGAAAAGGCCGGGCCAGAGGCACAGCCTTCCCCCCTCCCTTGCCCCCCCCCCCCCCCCCTTCACACCCCCCCGGGTAATGCCGATGGCTGCGCATTTTCGATTAATAAACGTAATGCATGTACCCGTGCTTGGGGGTTCGAGATAGGAGTCTTCAGGACGTAAGCACATCTGTCAGATGGCGAGACCGTGCCGAGGAGGACAGGTGTTGCTTGTGTAATGCAAGCATGTAGAACGCATAAGACACCTTCCTTGCGTGCCTGCCCGCCTGTCATGATCCCATATGAAGCCAACATGCGACAATGCGAATAGAGCTATTGCATCGTGTGCGGACTCCCTGCAGCTGATATGCTGGCTCGCGTTGCCTGCCCTGATGGAATTTACATGAAACTGCTCACTTATGTTCACAGCGCATTCCATGCGCAAGCAAACACATTGCTGGCATAACCGCATGGCCAACCATTTATTTATCGAAACGCTGTTCGCCATGCCGCTGTCAGGCTATCCAGAGCTTTGACCTCTGAACCTGTCAATGCTTTCTCTGGTTCCAAGTTTCTGCTTTGGGGCAGGGGAGCAGCGAGAGTGACAGTTGCTTAGGAGAACTTGCGCAGTACATACAACTAGAGCAAGCCTCGGCGTTTCAATGCCCCCAACGCGATACCGGCATGATGGAGTGCTCCCCGCCTGCTCGCGCCTCCATGTTGAAATCATTCACGCACACGATATACGTACAGTGTAGCATTAAACAGTGTGTGTGCCTGTGCCTGTGCATGCCCCTGAAACCATCTGCGGATGCGGATGCTGCGACCCCGCACACAAGGTCAAAATTATTGGGCTACACGTGTTACATCACCACAGCTACCTCTGCGTGGGGCCTACGCTGCCGCCTGCAGCCGCCAGGAATTGGTTCATAGCCTGTGCAGCAAAGGCGACGCGCACGGTCATGATCAGATGCCACAGTACCGCCGCCAAGAGTGTCATTAGCGCCAGCTGAAGCTGGGCTTCCCCGCCCAGGAGCTGCGGGTCCTCCATGCCCACAGTGCTCGCCATGTGCAGGAACGCCAATGTAAAAAGACAGCTCTGGCCTGCCTGCAACGCCGTGTGCCGCACCATGACGGGGGATTGGAAATAACACAGCACAGAGACCATCGCCTGCGCCACCAGCCTCCCGGGCAGCGAGCGCGCTGCCACACTCTGGAACATGGAGGCGAAGCACTCGTCACCTGGGGACACCTTTGTCAGCAGGAACGTAGATATGCCAGCCTGGAGCGCCAGGTTGAACCAGGATCGCTGCGCCAGGCTCAGCCGCCGCCACACCAACAACCGCACCGTTTTCGCGACACCGAGAATGCCGCCCGGCAATTCCGGGCACACCTCCGGCCGACGCGACATCTGTACCATCAAGCCCGTGTGGTTCATCACGGCAAATAAGTTGGGCACCCAGTCCACCGTCGCGTGGCCTGGCCAGCGATCAAACGCCACGCGATACTCCGCCAGCGAGAACTCCAGGTCCGCAGTCACCGCCAGCTGCGGGTCCACCAGCGCCGCGCGCCGCGCCACTGCCTTCCGCCACCGCGTCCGCGCCGCCCGTGTCACGCTCTGCGTCACCTCGTACATCGTAAAGGCCGCCACAAGCGCCCAGTACCCCAGCAGCGCCTCGTCGGTGCTCGTGCTCGGCAGCACCACCAGCAGCTTGAGGAGCACCCCGGTGCCGACGGTGGCCACCACCGGCCTGAGCACCCCGCCATCGTAACGGCGATCCATAAAAAGCGAGTGGAGCGCGGTGTATGCGCGCTCGACGGCTTGGAGCACCCTCGTCACGGGGTTTGTCGCCACGGGCGGCGGGGGCATTTGCCAGGAGCGCGTAATAGCTGTGAGCAGGGGCGGCTGTATTCCCACTTGGCACGTGGCGGCGGAGTGGAGGACGAACGACCGGGCCTGCTGCGACGCGGTATCGTGAGCGTGCGCAGGTAAAGAATTGCCGGAAAGGGCACAGGGGCGCGAGTTGGAGGAGAGTGAGGTGCACTGGTTAGGATGAAACAGCCTATAATAGGGGTGGGCCAACTTTCGCTGCTAAGCAACGCGTCGTCAGACGCCAATTTGTACATCGGGGCATCATCCCCACTGTAATCTTACCCTTCATCCCCGCCCACGCAGCTCGCCCGCCCGTCGCGCCGGGCTAGCGACCTTCCGCCTGTCTTGAGAGCTAGCCCGGGTATTCTAGTCGCTACTACTATGAGCAATATCCTTATTTCCGGTACGGGTCCGTGTATAAAGTCTTGTTTTGTCCACGGCATTTGATTAATGCTGGCAGAATTTTCACTTGAAATTGGATTCACCAGTTACGGAACGCAGTGAGGAGGTACGCCTACCGCACCAGTTACAGGTACGCCTACCGCACCGGTGAATGTCGCTACTATGAATGCTTAAATTTAATACTTATGCGCGCCATCATGTGAAGTACAGGGTACGATAAGGATTATTTATTGGAATCCACTGTTATATGGCGGTCGCTTCTACGGTAAACTATTAGCCAGCAGAAATCCTTAGCGGTACTGGTAGTACGGTCGCTCGCGCTGCCAGGAGTGCTCCTCGTACATACTGTCTCCGCGGTGGCCACTGCCCGTCGCTAGGATAGCGACACTCGTCACCTCCGAAAAACCGTAACGAGCATACCGCAGCAGAACACCCGATAATCTTTCGTGCCGACGTCGTGCCTGGTAGGAGCAGGCGGCAGCAGTGCATCAGGGAGCCCGGTGCTGGGCCGTCCGGTAGCAGTGCTGTGCGCCGAGGCTCTGGGCGCGCCGGCGCACCGTTCGTTTCCGCACACTGTTTCGAGCGGGGTGCTCCGACAGCCGGAAGTATGGGCAAGGCGGGGGGCTTCCTGACGCCCAAAGCGGTGCCCCCCCCCCCCCCCCCCCCCCCCCTCTCGCCTGCCCACCGACCCCAAGCGACCGACCTCTCAGGAGCCTTTACGCACGCCGGGTGGGCAGCACCCGGTTGGCTGAGCGCGCTGCCGCCCGCGCGCGCAGATCGCCAACCGCATCAAGTCAAAGGGGCTGCAGAAGCTGCGGTGGTACTGCCAGGTAAGGACGCCTGGAGCCTGCTGTAGGGGGGTGCCGGGCTGCCGGCATAATGTTTGATGCCAGTCACATGTCACCGGGGGTGACCAAGAAATGGGGGGCTGGCACGCTGGGAGCGGGGATGGGCCAGGCGGCAGGCGCATGCCGTCGGCACGCTGGCAGCAGGAAACCCCCCCCCCCCCCCCCCCCCCCCCCCAGAGTCAGCTGGCAGCTGACGGTCTTGACCACACCTCCCCGCAGCTGTGCCAGAAGCAGTGCCGCGATGAGAACGGCTTTAAATGCCACTGCAACAGCGAGAGCCACAAGCGGCAGATGATGGTGTTTGGGCAGGACCCGGACAAGGTGATCGACACCTACTCGGAGGAGTTTGAGGAAAACTTCATGCGGCTCATGAAGATGAGGTACCCCCCTCCCCGCGCCTCCTCTATCTAAGTCACGCCTACCCCTACACACACCGAGCAGTTCTGCTTGGCCTGGGCATAACCACAGATTAGCAGGCACGCCAAAGTGCACGTGCATTGCTGCGTCTCTGCCCCGCCCTGCCCCGAGCTGCGCCACCCACCGCGACCCCACATCACCCCCCTCTCCCCCTTTGCGGACACGCAGCCACCCGCACAGCCGCGTGCAGGCCACCGTTGTCTGGAACGAGTTCATTGCGGACAAGGACCACATTCACATGAACTCCACCAAGTGGACCACGCTCACCGAGTTTATCAAGTATCTCGGCCGCGAGGGTGCGCGCCCCCATCTCTTACCCCCTCAACTGCCCCTCCCGACCTTAACATCCCTTGGTCCCTGGACCATGCGCAGCAGCCTACCCTCCTCCTCTTCCCTCCGCCCATGTCCCCCCAGCACCCCCTCCCATCACCCCCCCCCCCCCTGCTTCCCTTCCTGCCTCGATGTGCTATCCAATTCCGCCCTTGGCTTCTGGAGGATAAGCTGTATTCAGCCCACCCTCCCACACCCTCCCGCCCTTGGGGCCCTTGGGACCCCTCCATGCTGCGGCAGGCAAGTGCAAGGTGGACGAGACGGAGAAGGGCTGGTTCATCAAGCTCATCCACAGGGATGCGGCACAGGTGGGCGCTTGCTGCGCGCGTGCGTGTGTGCCTGTGCTTGTGCGGGTGCTGAGGCGGGAGGCAGGAGGCAGGGCAACGGATGAGGATGAGGAGGAGGGTTGGGGGGTTGCGGGATTCCTGGCCGCTGACGGCATCTCGTTGTGTGCGGCCTTGGGGGATAGGAGCTGGAGGAGCAGCGGCGCTCCAAGCGTGAGCGGCACGAGCGGGAGGAGGAGATGCGGGAGGCCCGTGCGCTGCAGGAGCAGGTATTATCTATCTATATATATATATATATATATAGTATATATATATATATATAGATATAGATATACATAGAAATATATTTATTTATATACTTATATATTTATATATATGTAAACCTGGTCCCACCCCCCCCCCAACCACCACCCCACCACCACCCCGGCGGCCCCCTTCCCCTCTGGACCATGAGCGCCGCTTCGCTGCCTCAGCAGGACGGCTGGGCATGGCGTTTGCCTGGGCTCTAGTCACACCCATCTGGATCTGGAATGTGCGGCGTATACTGGGCTGGTGCGGGAGTGCACAACCACTGGGTGCCAACACGGAAGGGCACAAGACTGAGTGCCTCCCCCCCCGCCCCCCCCCACCCCCCCCCCCCCCGGGGACCCCCCACTGGCCGCCTGCGCAGATTGAGCGCGCCCAGAAGTGCGCGCGCGTGGAGGAGGAGGCGCCAGCGGCGCCAAGCGAGCTGCAGCGCGGCGAGCAGGCGGAGCCGCTCTCCCTCGCGGTCGACTTCAACAAGCGCAAGCCGGCGGCGCTTCGCCCCGCACCCGGGACCAAAACGCCCGGATTTGGTGCGCCCCCTCCTCCCCCCCCCCCCCCCCCCCATACACAATGCCCCAGCGGCAATGAAAATGACAACCAATGTAGACGTGCAAACTTGCTGCTCTCAACCGCCCTCGCCGAGTTGTTCTACAGCTGTTTGGCCGTTACGCCTGTTTGGCGGCGCATGACGCCTTCCTATCCGCTGCTGTCGACCGATGCCTCCTGGATCTCCACGTCCTACATCCGATGATAACGTTTGTCTCGCACACGCAGCAGTGTACGAGGCAGCAGATGGCATAAACGAACGACGTTTTTCTCGCATTGGCTTTGCCTCTGTGTGTTTGTGTTTGTGTGTGTGTGTGGAGGGGGCAAGAGGGGGGGAGGGGGGGGGGGGGCTTTTGCCTGACCCTCACACGGGTTGATGGAACGTGGGACGAGACAGCGATGTTGGCGCCTGAGCCGCCAGCTATCGTCGACGGCTACACTGCACCCGCATTCCACACTCGCCACTCGCCACACCACAACATTTGCCAATGTTCCGCCCTCCTCCCCCCCCCCCCCCCCCCTCTTCCCCAAAAAAAAAACTTCATTTGACCTCTGATTGGCCGGGCAGGTTCTTGTTCGAGGTGTTCTTACTACCGCGCCCGCACCCGCCCTGCCCCGTCTACCCTACCCTGCCCGCCACATCCGAACGAAAGGGCAGCACCACGATTGCGGATGTGCTTATAGCTAGCACGCGGGCCGGGTGTGAGGCTTGTGCCGAGGGTTCCCATCACCGGTGCACACTGAACCGGCACCCGTAGCGTCGATCGGCTCTGGTGCGGTAGTGGCGTCAATCCGGATGGCCGCATCCATGTGGCGGCTAAGCCGCAAAGCATGGATTCGGTCTTGTAGTCTGGTGTTCGGGGAGCACGCCCTTACCCCAGCCTGCACACCGACCCCCGCACAGACACCACGACCGGGGCGGCTAAGCGTGGTTGTTGCCCCCCCCCCCCCCCCCTCCCCCGTATCTGAACTTCATGCAGGGGACGAAGCTGGCGGCTCCGGCCAGGGCAAGGGCGACGCCAGGTGAGGCCGGTGCTCACCCCGCAGTTTGGGGGGGGGGGGGGGGGGGGGTCACGTTGCCCGGGACTGAAGGAGGCATGCATGGGCGATAGAGGCCTTGACGATAGCGGTGCGGCGGTACTGATGGTGCCGGCGGCGGTGCGGGCGCAGGGCGCAGCAGAAGCGGAAGCCCAACGTGCTGGAGGAGCTGATGCGGAAGGACCAGGTGCAGAAGGCGGCCAAGCGGGTGGTGCGTTTGCCCCCCCCCCCCCCCCCCCCCTTCTTCCCCTTCTTCCCCCGCATCTAAACCCCCACTTGAATGCCTCCTAGCAGGAGGGTGGGAAAGCAGTGCGACGGCCCCGGCGCCCCTATTAGGTTCTTGTTTTAGGCTTTATCGGGACAAGCTTAAAACCTATCATAATCAGGCCTAATCAATAGCACTTTAACCTTAACCAGGGCGGGACCCCATCCCCTTCTAGCTAGACCCTACCCTGGAACAGCAGTGCTGTGAGCCTTCCGGGTGCCACCAGCGCGCGCCAGGCTGTTTCCACGGACACTGTCGCCCAAAGCACCAACACATTTAGGCGTGCCATTATCCCTGCTCCGATGCCACTGCACCAGCCAGCTGCCTCGCGGCCCGGCGGCATGACCCCGCACGGGGCCGGCTGGGCCCGCTGCGGTCTGCCTGAGGTGTGGGACCATACCGCACCTGCCGCCCGCCGCGCCGGCTACACCTGGACCCGCGGCGTCCAGCCTGAGCCCGCGCTGCCGCTGCTGCGCAGGACTGCTGGCTTATGAAGGGCATCGTGGTCAAGGTGGTGGCCAGCGAGCTCAAGTCGGCAGGCTACTACAAGCGCAAGGTGCGGCCCGCCGGGAGCGGCGCCGAAGAGGTGGTGTTGGTGTGCCTTGTGCCGTGATGTGTCTGCATACCTGTCTTTATTCAGAGGGGTTGGGGGGGGGGGGGGGGGGGGGGGGGGGAGGGGATTCGTCATTATGCAAGGCCTTCTGATGGTAGATCGACAGGCGCGTAGGCTTATAATACAGCCTTATGGGGAGGCAATCTAACATAATCAGGCCTTATCCGTAACCCTTCAACTACGGATAAGGCCTTATCCGTAACTCTTAACCCTTAACGTCACCTTCTGGCTTGACCCTACCTAATGAGGGTGGTGATCGGTCTCGTCGGGGGGGGCCGGTTGGTGGGGGGTGGGGCTGAGCCCCGCAGGGGGTCGCTGCCAAACCGGCCTTGACACCAAACTCCATCCACCAAGCAAACCCTCCCACCGGGAGCAAGTGGGCCAGCATGTGAGCGGCGGGCGCTGTCGATTCACTCGCTATCGCCGTCCCACATGATGAAGCAGCTCCACCGCCAGCGATCACCTCCTTTGCGTGGCTTTTGATCTGTTGTCTTCCACCCCCTTCTCCGACCTTTCTCCCCCCCCCCTCTCTCGCTCACTATCTCTCCTCTCCCCCCCTCTCACTCACTCTCTCACTCCTCTCTCTCCTCTCTCCCCTCTCTCTCACTCCTCTCTCTCCTCTCCCCCCCCCCCCTCTCTCTCTCTCGCTCACTATCTCTCCTCTCTCGCTCTCTCGCTCTCCTCCCTCCCCCTTCTCTCTCTCGCTCTCTCTCTCCTCTCCCCCCCCCCCCCCCTCTCTCTCGCTCACTATCTCTCCTCTCTCGCTCTCTCGCTCTCCTCCCTCCCCCCTCTCTCTCTCCTCTCTCTCTCTCACTCTCCCTCCCCCCTCTCTCCCTCACTCTCTCTCCCCCCCCCCCCCCCTCTCTCTCTGCGTCTGTATGGTGTACATGCGTGGTTTAAAGCCGCTCCTGCATCCGTGCATGGATGAACATGTACGCTACGTGCGGCTGCCGCGGCGGTTATAGGAGCACTGCGCACTGCCCTGCCTGCCAGAGCTCAAATGCGGTCGAAACTGGTAGCGGAGCGATAGCGAATAAGGTGGCATGCAAGCCCAGCGTGAGGCCTGTGATGAGGGGTCCTAACGGTGCGGCGGCACCCATGCACACGCCCCACATGCTGACCCCCCCCCCCCCCTCCCCCCCCCCCGTGGCCTCGCGCCATCCCGCCAGGGCGTGGTCGACAAGATCGTGGACGGCGTCGTGGCGGAGCTCACGATGCTGGACAGCGGCGACGTCCTGCGCGTCGACCAGCGGCAGCTGGAGACGGTCATCCCGCAGCCGGGCGGCCTGGTGAGCCGGCCGCCCCTGTGTTGGCCAGCGCCTCCCCCATTGCCAAGACAAGCCCCTCCAGCATATTTAGAGCAGCGTATTTAGGCGCATGTAGGCGCCAGTATACCGGCACCGACGCACCGATACGATCCCTTATTATTCGCCGCTATAGGATCCCTTATCACTACCGTCACCCTACAAGAGCGTTGCCTGTCGTTTTGCTGTATTTCTATCTGCATTCAACCTCAGGCGGGTAGGGCAGGTGCTTGTACGTAGAAATCGCCCCGGCGCCCGCAGTTCACCAGGGACGGGAAGCACTCTTGACGCGTTGGGTCGCCGGCGAGCTCCGCAAGTTGTTCGGGAAGGGGGGGCTCCTCACGCGCAATGCCCCCCCCCCCCCCCCCCCCCCCCTTCCCTTCCCTCTTTGCGCAGGTGCAGGTTGTGAACGGCGCCTACCGCGGGAGCACCGCCAAGCTGCTGTCTGGTGGGGACCCCAACCGCCCACCCCCGCCACCCGCAGACCCCTCCTCACAAGCGCCCAGGGTGCCGCCGCCTCCTGACAATCTCCCCCCCGCCCGCCTCCCTGTCCCCTCGCCTTCCCGAACCGGCCATCGCTCGCCGATGCGGCAGTCAACATGAACAAGTTCAAGGCGGAGCTCAAGGTGCTGTCCGGGCCGATGAAGGGCGAGGCGCTGTGGCTGGACTACGAGGACTTTTCCAAGAAGTTTCAGGCGGAGGACCGCTGACGGGCACCCGCCGGGCGGCGCCCTCGCCCCCTCGGCCCCTCAGAGGCTGCGACGCCATTTCACCGAAGAAGGCCGCGAGCGACAAGCAGCGCGTCCTTCCCCGCGTGCACATCTACCCACAGTGGGCGGTAGAACTCATGGTGCCACAAACGAGGGGCGCTGCTCGAGCCGCTGCGGACCGGCGGTGGAAATATTTGTTGCGGTGAGCGGCGTGCGGCTGCCCACCAGCCAAATAATGAAGCCAAGTTGCACCGAAAGTCGAGGTCCACACCGAGGGCGCGCTGCTCAATCATGGACGTCTCGCGATGCGACCCGCCAGGCTGGGGAAGGGTAGATGTCTGTGTAGCCGCACCACAGGGGCCGGCGCGCCTTCATAAACCGCAATATGAGTTCCAAATCCGAGTTCCGTGCAAACCTTAGATAGAAACATGGGCGTCCGGCTGCGTGTGGCCTTGACACTGGGTTCTCATTCGTAGTGTTAGTATTCGCAGTGTATACTCCGCCGGCATGATTAGGCCGCATTGCACCACACATTGCTACTGTCTACAACAGTTTGGGTTGTGGTCCGGCGGGGCCAGACGCCAATGGACATGTGCATCGGCGCGTTCACGCGCCATGGGAGCTTCCGTCACCGGTCTAGAGAATCCGTCACATGAAGGCACATGAAAGTCGAATGAAGTTGGGTTAGGGGCCGAAGCCGCCCCAGCACTTGGAACTCGTGCGCCAATTGCAGTCGATTGTCTGGCATGGCCATTAGACCCTTGCCTCACTTGCCTCATTCGAACCCCGGAGGACTCATGCATCAACCGGGTAAACCCGGGGCGCAGGCCCGGCGGATAATGCCCTCTACTGGGGGAGCCGGGACCAGGGTGGATAAATGGCTACTGGTGCTTTCCATCGTTAACTGATTCACGTTGGCTTTGCATTCGTATGCGGGTGCCACTGGGGCACCAAGAGGTGTGTACTTGAGTCTTTCAGGAGACGTGTCACGGGCGCGTTCCTATTTGCAGCAGTGCTCTTGAAAGTTCGCCCTGGGACATCGGCCAAAGCCGCCCCAGCACTGGACCTCTTGCGCCAAGTGCAGTCGATTGTCTGGCATGGCCATTAGACCGTTGCCTCATTCCAACCCCGAAGTGCTACTGCATCAACCGGGTAAGCCCGGGGCGCGGGCCCGGCGGATAATGCCCTCTACTGGGGGAGCCGGGACCAGGGTCTGGGTTAATGGCTACCGGTGCTTTCCATCGTTTCTTAAGCGAGTTGATTCACGCTGGCTGTGCATCCATATACGGGTGCCAACGTGGCACCAAGAGGTGTGTATTCGAGTCTTTCAGGAGACATCTCATGGCAACTCCTCAACCTCGTCGCGATTCCGGCATCTAACTTCGGACTGGAGAAGATGGACACTTTCTCACCGGTGAACAAACATTTTTTCTTCGCACCCGTCGGCCCCGGACAGTTGCTCATTTTTTGTACAGCGCGCAAAGGAGGGGGAAGGGGGGCCTTGGGGGGCATGCGCGATTGCAGAGTCTGCCAATGGTAAGGAGGGAGGCAGGATAATATGGCAGCGCATTTACGTGGCCACGAGCAGGGATGGCGGCACTGCAACATGCCAAAGGCGGCGTGGAGGGTGCCCGAGCTCCCTCGCCGAAATGGGTCAAGCTGGTTGTGTCGCAGAAACGGACGAAAACCGACGCCGCTCAGCTAGCCGTGCATGCCGCCGTGGGACTCTGCGGGCCTTAAACGAAATGACACAGCCGGAAACTCGGCGACGGGGGGACTTGCTTGGGGTACAATGGTTCAAGGGGTTCGCCTCGGAAAGATGGGCAGCACGCGTGGGTGGGCGAGGGTGACAGTGGAGGAATCCCCAGATATAGGTCTAAGATGCTCATGTGGACCTTGGCCTGCATGCCAGAGGCAGCGTGGAGGGTGCCCGTGCTCCCTCGCCGAAATGGGTCAAGCTGGATGTGTCGCAGAAACGGACGAAAACCGACGCCGCTCAGCTAGCCGTGCATGCCGCCGTGGGACTCTGCGGGCCTTAAACGAAATGACACAGCCGGAAACTCGGCAACGGGGGGACTTGCTTGGGGTACAATGGTTCAAGGGGTTCGCCTCGGAAAGATGGGCAGCACGCGTGGGTGGGCGAGGGTGACAGTGGAGGAATCCCCAGATATAGGTCTAAGATGCTCATGTGGACCTTGGCCTGCATGCCAGAGGCAGCGTGGAGGGTGCCCGTGCTCCCTCGCCGAAATGGGTCAAGCTGGATGTGTCGCAGAAACGGACGAAAACCGACGCCGCTCAGCTAGCCGTGCATGCCGCCGTGGGGCTCTGCGGGCCTTAAACGAAATGACACAGCCGGAAACTCGGCGACGGGGGGACTTGCTTGGGGTACAATGGTTCAAGGGGTTCGCCTCGGAAAGATGGGCAGCACGCGTGGGTGGGCGAGGGTGACAGTGGAGGAATCCCCAGATATAGGTCTAAGATGCTCATGTGGACCTTGGCCTGCATGCCAGAGGCAGCGTGGAGGGTGCCCGTGCTCCCTCGCCGAAATGGGTCAAGCTGGTTGTGTCGCAGAAACGGACGAAAACCGACGCCGCTCAGCTAGCCGTGCATGCCGCCGTGGGGCTCTGCGGGCCTTAAACGAAATGACACAGCCGGAAACTCGGCAACGGGGGGACTTGCTTGGGGTACAATGGTTCAAGGGGTTCGCCTCGGAAAGATGGGCAGCACGCGTGGGTGGGCGAGGGTGACAGTGGAATGTCGGTGGGCAGGTGAGATGTGCCCGCCGTAGTTTTATTTTCGCCCCCGGTGGTGCTGGGTGCCTGCAGCGGTAACGCGCCGCGACGCGTGGCGGAAGCGAGACGACAGTAGCAAAACGTAGAATAACGTACGGGTACGGTTGATCCGTATAATCGCTAAGGTCACTATCATTTAACACCGTTTAGGTGCGCCGTGTACATTTTGTACAGCGGGGGGAAGGGGGGGCTTGGGGGGCATGCGCGATTGCAAAGTCTGCCAATGGTAGGAGGGAGGCAGGATAATATGGCAGCGCACTCACGTGGCCACGAGCAGGGATGGCAGCACTGCAACAAGGTGCGTAGTGATGGATACGAGGCAGGTCGGCGCGCCATCAATGTAACCACCGCAATAGTTACACTGCTCCCATCATCCATCGCGGGTCGCTGCCGCGCAGCCGCTAGGGTGCTAGGCGAGGATGGCGCGCCCCGCCGGTGCTTCTGGCAGGGGCCGCCCTCCGCCCGCAGGGACGCGGCGGCGCAGCACCGCCCGGATGGCCCTTAGAGAATGCCATCATGTCGTCGTGCAGAGTGTTTTATCAAGGACGGGGCGGGGGGGCGCGGCGCTTAGTCTCCCTTCCGCCTGAAGGAGCAGCCTGAGAGGAGGAGAGGGGGGGGGGAGGGGCACAAGCACCACCAGACCAGCGTCAGACAAACTAACGATGATTTTGCGGTAGGAGCAGACGGGCTATTAAAGAGACTCGGAGTGTCGAAGATGTGTCCGGTGGTTCCAGCTGCTGAAAGGGAAAAAGGAGGGGTGAGGACAAGGAAGGGTGGTTGGGGGAGAAGGGGGGGGGGGGGGGGGGGAGTGGGGAAGGGCCAATGTGCAAAGGAGAGTTGGCGTGTGGTGCCCGAACCAGACAACGCACTGGTTCTAATGCGTGCCGAAGCGAGGCAGTATGGCGGTCTGACACGCATTATTCACTGCATCGTTAAGAGTGATTCCATGTGCCGCACGTCCGAGATTACCGAGACATGCCAAATGCCTGGATCCCTTATATCTTTGGTACGCTGAATCAGGTAGGAGCGCACCGTCCGAAGCAGGTACAAAGACGTCAAAGTGTCAAAGACGTCAAAGTGTCAAAGACGAGCTCGCAAGGTGGTGCTGAGGGGGGGGGGGGCGGGGGGGGGGGGGGAGGGAGGGAGGGCTCACCCTCGGTCAGACGGGCGCGCCCTCCGGTGGGAGTGCACAGAACCGCGGAGCAGGCGCTGCACAGCACGACGGTCTGGGAGTGGCTGAAGACGGTCGTGCTGCCGTTGGGGGGGGCACAGAGGGTGGGGGTAGGGGGTAAGTGGCAGGTCGCATGATGGCTGGGGTGGACAGGGGGGGGGGGGGGGAGAGAAGGGTGGGAAGGAGGGGGGGGGGGGGATTCGGTGGGCGTGATGCCCTCGGGTGGGGCAGGCGGCGCTCACATGTTGAAGCAGCCCTGGCACTTGACGTCCATGAAGAACGAGTTGGGGGACTGCACCAGCCGCTTGAGCTTGTGCTTCTGCTTCTCCAGCTCCACGGGCGGGTGCAGCAGGTCGATGTCGCTGGCGAGAACCTGCGGCGGGCGCGGGAAAGGGGAGGGGGCATGGGACTGTCAGCCGGGTGCGTGCCGCGGGTGGGGGGGTGCTCCGTGCTGTGGCGTCTACCTGCTGCAAAGACCACAAAGCGGATATAATGGGGAAATACAACCTTGGGATGCCCCTGATTGACTACGTGGCAGGTCGACTCCCCAGGTGGTAATTCCGCAGCGCTGGGAGGAGGCACGGTAAAGAGAGGCCCCCGGGCGAGCGAGGGGGCGGGGGGCTAAAGCCTCACAATGGAGTAACCACCGTCACCGCCACCGCCACCGCCATTCCCCCCCCCCCCCCCCCCCCCCCCCCCCCCCAAAAAAAGAAACCACGCACTTAAACACCAGCAGCAGACCACCGATTGAAGAGCAGACTTCCGACATGCCGCCGGCAATGCCTGATACAGGTACTGTAACTTGAAATCTCGGGCGGGAAGGGACAAGGTGTGCGCAGGAAGGGCAGAGAGATCGAGGCCGTGTGCTGAGCGGAACACCCCCCCCCCCCCCCCGGGGCGGTGCCCTGGTCGACTACTATTTACCGCGCCGCGGCTATGAGACGGGCCAAGCGGCGCGCGAAAAGAGGGCCGTCGTCACGGGTACGTAGTTCGGAGCCGGTCGACGCAAGGAAAGGGCGGGATTCTGTAGGGCTGGAGTGGGAGAAGTGAGCGGCCCGGCGGCGGCGGCGGCGGCTTTATCTGGGCCCTGGAACCCCGCGATAAATCCCCTGACTCCCGTTTTTACAGTTCGTCCGCCTGGTTGCCCTGCGCCAGGATCCGAGGCTACGTCCGCCGCGGAGAGGTGGCGACACCTAAATGGAGCTGGTAGGGTGCGGGAGGCAGGCGGTGGAGGCGCGCAGCCCGGGCTGTCGGGGTGTGCCGGCCACGCCACGCCGAGCCGCCACGCGGGGTGCGCCGGCAGCGCAGCCGCCGCCGCGCGGGCGGAGCTGTACTGACGCTCGCAATGGCGGGCGCACAGCGGGGGCCGCTGCTAGGCCCTCCCCGTCGATCGCCCCTGCCGCGCGCGATACGAGCACCCCCCCCCCCCCCCCCCCGCCCCCCCGGGGCTGGCCCTGCACCACAACCGCCCGCCCCGCGCCAGCAGCATCCAGCACCTGCAGCCTAGCCGGCAGAGTTGACGGGGGCGCGTGCTCGTGGAGTTGGGCGTACCATGGTTGCACCGAAGGCCGTCAACGGTGGCGGCAAGGGTGGCGGCTGCGGAGCAAGCGGGAGAGGGACGGCGGAGAGGGGATGCAACCTTCAAGTACGAGAGTGACGCGCAGACCGCGCCGCCTGCAGGACGCCGGCGGCGCCGACACCATCACCCTGCTGCTAGCGGAGGTCGTGCCGGCGGCGGCCGGATCCGATATAATACCGAAAATCTACGCGAATCATCAACGTCGAAATGTAGGCATATACCAATAATGTCAAAGGCGGAGGATACAGTACGAGGACGACCAGTACGAGGTAAGGATTACCAGCACCCCGGGTACGAGTACCGGTGTGAATTACAAAAAGGGCAGTTCCCCAGAATTAGAAAATCAACACAGCAAGCCGCCTAAAAGCGGCCCGCATCCCGCATAAGGCGGGATGGATGAGTGATGCGCACGCGGTTCAGAGTCCGGGCCACGCGAGCACGTGTGTGTGTGGGTGATCCTCGGACGTGCTGTGCAGCTTCAGCAACGGGATGGGAGACGAATCTGCGCCGTCTGATGAGGCAGCGAGCACGCTCTCGAGCGGCCACCAAGCTCAGGACCCCGAGGAAATCTCTTGCGAGCAAGGCCTCCTGGTGAGCCCGGGTGATGCACCGAGTGCCCCGCGATGAGAGGGCACCCCGGTCCGCAGCCAAGCATGCGATACCACGCACTGTGCGGTGCACCCCCTTGCTCACCTCACCCACTGTGCCGAAGACCATGCCCGTGTACTCCGACATATCCAGGATGTCTCGAAGAGGACCCTTGTGTCCGGGCTCTGTGTTGTGCCACGCCGCGTCCCGCGCAGCCAACCCCCGTTGTATGTCGCCCAACAGGGAGCGCTCAAACCGATCCACAGCTGTGGCCCGGGGCACTGAAGTGTACTTGACCCCGTACCGCATAGTCTTGAACTCTAGCAGCGTGGACTTCAAGCTCCGGGGATCATAGCTCCCGGTCACGACGTTGAACGCCGGAAGGGAGAGCTCTGCGTCCGGCACTAGGTCCTTGAGTTCATCCCGGGGTACGGTGTTGCCGAGAGGCACTGCCTGCTGGAACAAGTCATCCACCTCCCGCCGTACCGCGATACCTAGGTCGTGAACACAGTGATCGCGGAAGGCATCTGCGATAGCGTCGTGCTGTACACGCCAGTGAGCGTCTCCAGGCGCCGGGAGGTTCATGAGCGCGTCGCCGTATAGATCAACAATGACGGGGTTGTGCTCCGTCGAGGGCAGAATAATCTGGCACCCAACCACCGGGGCCAAGCACGGGCTAGGCAGAAAGAAGTACCCGGCAGCGACCTCCCGCAGCTCATGCGGAGTCATGGCTGTCCGCGCGGTGGGGATGGCCACTGTCCACATGCCTGACGCCGCGTCGAGCTGGTTGAACAAGATCCGTTCCCTACATGTGGCAGGGAGAGCGCACACCTCATTTCGAAGCCGACAGTTGTTGGCCTGGTCTAGAAATGCCGTCAGCTCCTTACGAGTACCGGTACAATGCCAGCATCATTATTTTTTGTTAGAGCTGCGTTCTTGGGGTTTTCATTTCCCTCCCTAGGGTATGCGGGTGTCGACACCGGGTGCCCGAATTTATTTTTAAAAATTTGGCGTGGCGGCCACTGAGATGCCGAAGTACGGCACTTTGAGTGACGCCCTCGGAGAAAACCCGTCGAACCTTCTAAAACCATCATCGTCCGCTAGATGGGACCACTCTCTTAGTTTTGTGCTGGCCTCTTGCCCGCACAACACTAGTAACTCGCGGTTTCGGATCATGCATGCAGCAGAGTGCTCACGCCCCGGAAACGGTACAAATAAACCTTGATTCCACCCTCCGCTCTCGCTGCTACTACATGACCAGCTCAAGCCGAGGCTCTTCCCTCTCCTCTCCCTGTGGCTCCCTCCCGGACAACTCACCCCTTCGATACGTCTTGCAACGGTTATTCACCCACCGGCCCCAAGATGATGGTCGACGGCCGCAAGGCGGCGATTGTCGAGGGTGTCGAGACGTCGGCCACTGCTCAAGCGCGCATCGAGGCGGGGCGTCGTAATAAGGCGGAAGACGCGAGAAAGCGACAGCTCATCCAAGAGCTGCTCTCCGGATTCTTCGCTATCCAAGAGACTCCTATGCCGCCGCCTGCCGCATGTGAAGAGAACGACATTCCGGGCGGGGACGAGTCCCGCGCTGGTTGTGCGGACCAGAACATCCGTGCTACGTTCGCTCCCTTGAGCGAGCCCCACTACCTTGATTGGAAAATCGCCCTATTCCTCTGCCTGGTTTCGAGAACGGGATGCCTCCTGACAGCCTGCGATCACGCCCGGGGCTTTTCCCCATCGCCTTCGACCGCGCGCTCAAGTACATGCTTGGGTGCTTGATAGCCCTCGCTCGTCTCCAGCCGGCAGCGGACGAGTACTACCGCCGCGTGCTACGGAGCCTTCATCGCCCGCTTGGCCACCATCAAGTTGCGGAAGCGGTTGGCTGCGGCGTACGTGCTGCGTCACCGACGGGATTACGCCGGCTTTCGGACAGCGGCTCGAGGCCGTCGTCCACAGTGTGGAGGCCATCTACGACGGTCATCGATCCCGCTTGGCCTTCCTTTGCAAGCACTAGGACATGCATATGCACAACGGCGGCACCTTTTCCCTCGATCACATCACTTCCCGCAGTAACCCGCCGTACGACATTACTAAAACTGCCGGAGTGTGTTATATCGGTATACGTTCGCGCCGTTAGCACGGTGTACATGCGGCAACGCGACGCGCACGTCGCCGCGCGGGACATTATTGCACATGCTTTAGCCTGCCCTAGCCAACCCACGACTATCAGCCCCCGACACGGCGAATGCCCGTACAATTAGCAATACCCCATTATGCGGCTATGATGGTCGGGTTGCGACTGCCACGGCGGCGTGCTGCGGGATCCCCGTGGCGGCCCGCAGAATGCGATGTGCGTCGCGCCTCCCTCCAGGCACCAACTTTGCCCCAATGCCGCCGGCTCGGTCGGACGAGGTAGGGAACGACATACATTGTCTAGGTCTTCTATTTTGATTAAGCCATCTTTCTATCCGAGCGGTTTTGGCCCTAGTGGGCGGGTACGGTGTCAGCAAAACGCGAATGCGTGATGAGGGGGTGATCAATAATATATCGGGCGGGAGTCGCGAGGGTGCACCTCGCGGCCGCCGTCCCGGGACATCTACTACGCGCCCTCAGCTAGCCATAACCGCCCTATGCCCTCGAAGGGGGCAGAAGCTAGGCCTACGGAGTGGGCGGGAGCTGGTGGGCTGGCCGACAAGGGTGTGCTAGCGGGTGCGTGATGCGCCGCCCGCGGTGCCGGGCGGGTGCCACTGGCGGTGACGCGGACCCCGCGGTATTGGGGCGCATCGCGCGATGGCCGATTATTCGTACAATATTCGGATCGCAAAATGTCGTACGGGTTACCGCGGAAAGTGGTGTGATGTCGTGCGCTACCTCCACCCTGGCACCGAGAACCTGGGGTCGCCCGAGTTCATCAAGCTGATGGAGCTCTGCATGCACGACCGCGTCTACGACGCGAACATCGCAAGCGTTGCGAAGACATCGGGCCGTCAGCGCTTTGGCGGTAACCCCCGGCTCAACGATCGTGATAACTGTGCGAGGTGGGTTTTCGACGGGTTTTCGACGGCGGCGGCGGCAACCGCGAAAACGCGCGCCCTGGGCGCGAGACATCGGCGCCACGGCCCACATTCGCCAAGGACGTCACCAAGGACTTTGGCAAGGGCAAGGCGAAGGCCGAGGCCCCGGCGGCCGAAAAGGCCGAATGATGGGGTGCTCCGTCGTGCCGGCCCAAGTTAGCAGCGTTTCGAGGACAAGCCTATGGGCGTGCCTTCCAAGCAACGATGCAGTGGAGTCGGCGGCGTGAGCGGGACTACTCCTTCCATTACTAACCCACATGTCCGGGTCGTCGTCCTCCCTCTACCCTCGCATGAGTCAACCCTCCGGCTTCATTTTATCCTTTAACATCAAGTCTACACCGATTCCCCGTTTTTGCCGCGCCCATCCCGACGTGGCGCGCTAACCCTCTTTGCCCGTCGCTCGCACAACGGCCTCTCGCGGACGGTCCGACGAGCTTGGTACTCGCGCGACGCCCGTTACTACGAGATCAGCGGCTACATTACCCTACTTTCCTGTCATCACCTTCGTGCTACTCTTGGCCCCGTCGTCACCACCTGGCGAGTGCCATCGTCGAACCCTACAGCGGCTTACGGCGCGCTTCGGCGCGTCCGTCGCACCACGAAGACGCCTACGTACTTATTCATCCCATATCCGAGGCCACGGCCCATGGAGCGAGTTCATGCGAGGCATCATCGAAGCTATGTACGGCACAAACGACAAGGGCGCCAAGGTCATCGACCTCCTGACTATACACTCACGGCCAACATGTACTCGAACGACTAGGGGAAAATCCGCCTCTTTGCCGAGTTCTGCACCGACGAGGAAGGCATCTCCCCTATTATGGACTGCGCCGAGGCAACGTGCGTCCGCTACCTCACCCGTATTGCGGAGTGCGGCACCGCCATCGGCGCCGGCTCTTTGCAACTCTATCTCTCCGCCATTAACACCTTCCTGCGTCACAGAGTCGGTACGATACCCCGGCTACCGGCCCATCCATCATCGACATGAAGCGCGCGCTTCCAATCAGTCATGATATTGTTTGCAACTCAAGACCAGCGAGGAGCTTCGGTGCGCCGCGCGCCCTGCCATGCGACGTCGTCACCGACATCCTCGACGACCTGGCTGCCCTGCCCACGCGACCACCACAACTACGGGAATATCCTTTGCGACGGCGAAGCGGTGTGTTCAACGTTTATGTTTTACTCCCATGGTGAGTCCATAATCTCCTGCCGACTCCGAGACATGGCCATCGACGCCCGCACGACATCACGCTCTTCGTCATCAACCACGGGAATGCGGACATCGCAAGCGTCGAGACGGGTTCCAGCCCCTACTTCAAATCCTTGCCACCGCCGTGCCCACTTGTGAAGCCTTTCTGCGCCGCTTCGTCATCTACCGCGACGCGGCTTTCCAGGCATCCCCCTCCGCCAAGCAACCCGGCCGATTCTAGGCGCTCCCCGGCGACGGTGCGGCCCCACCCCATACGTGGAACGCCGCTATCGTCCTCAGCGACTGGCTCAAGCGGGCCGTCGGCCGCATCAATCGCGCTCCCCCCCCCCCAAGGCTTCGTGTGGACCTCGCACTCCTTACGGAAGGGCGCGGCGTCGGGCGCAAACGCATCATCTTGCGGGCCCCTGGACAACATCCGCCATATTGATCGATGCGGATGGGCCCGCAATTCTTATTATATAAAGACTACATCGACCCGACTATGCTTCCTATCCGCGCCGCCGCGCTTTCGTTCGGCTTGCTCTCTCCCACGGTGGTCCTTCGCAGCCTGCTCGGCAGCGCCCCAACTCCGTCGGGCGCCGCCGGCCCCCTCCGCATGCATGCTTAAGGCCGAGGTGGCTAATCTCCCTTGCCTACCTCCCTTTGGAATGTCTAGAGCTGTGTTATTGGCGTTTCCTTTCCCTCCCTTCACCCTACGATATGCGCGTCTCGACATCGGCTGCCCGCGGACTTTGTGCCACGCCAATTTGACTTGCTGTCGGCCACACGAAGCACGTCCGCCGGGCAGTCTTTGTGCCTTAGCACTAAAATGTTGAAGTACGGCACTTTGTAGGCCGCCCTCGGTGAAAACATCGGTCACCCCAGTACCCGTCGAATACTATAAAACCATCATCGTCCGCTACATGGGACCACTCTTGTTTTTGTGTTGGCCTTCTGTCCCCACAACCACCCTCTCTCCCTCTTGTGCGGATCTTTGCCGCAAGTCCCCCGCCCGCCCTTTCCGTGTAGCTAAGCCTGCGCAATTTTCGGTAAATCACCCTTGCCTAGCTACCTCCCTCAGAAATACAGATGTGCTTACATGTGCGAGCTGCTGCAAAATAAAAAAATGCAGTTTTTTTAAAGTACAGATATGCTGGTCGATTGTTCTGGACGGCGGTGCATCCGGGCGGTATCGTGCCGGTACTCGTGTATATGGTCATATTGAGAATTATAGAGGTTTGAATTGCACGGGGCTAAGCACGACGGGTGTTACCCGACGTTACAATTCCGCCATACGCGGCGAGCTGGTACGCTACTGCCGTGTGCCCACGTCCATCCCTCACCCCGATATGACGCCCCGCGACGCGGCGGTGTCTCCACCTTCTGCCTTTGCGCCAGCTTCCAGCTAGCGCAACGGCATCGAGACTCTCGCAGTCTCGTAAGGTGACACACGATCTCACAACGACGTTCGACGCCAGCCGCTCGCCGCGACTGCAATAACGACAGCATGCCGTACTATGAACAGCACACGGTTGCCTGACGACCTGTACGATTCGGAGGGGTGCGGTGGAGACAACGCCGCGAGTTCGGTGACTGACACCGCTAGCCTCACTGCGCTGGTGCAACGGATGCTGCTGCGACTCGACGAGCTAGACTCCCGCACCTCTGCCATTCAACAACCACCTCCGCAGAAACATATTTCCGCGACGCCAGCCGACGGCCTCGAGGGTGACGAGGAGGAGGACGACCATCCCCCCGGTTTCCCTGCAAAATCTCCAGGCCACGCGGCGTTCATCGACCCGCGCGGCTGGATCGACTACCTGCCGCGGGCATACGCCGAGTCTATGCCCCCTGTAGGACTCACCAACCCCGGGCTGTGGAACCCACGCAACGACGAGTGGGACCGCTACCTCACCGACGAGAAGAAGCACGCGACGCGCGACGAGTATCGCCACATGATGTGCTATGGAGTCTTTACCGCCGCCGCGCACGCGGCGCTCACGGACGCCGTGGCAACGCCTCGCGCGAAAAACGCCACCGCTCGCAACACCGCGGACGCCAACGACCTACTCGACTCCGCGATTCGCACGATCGCGACGTGCGGGCAGGCTGCTGAAGACCGGCTCACCTACCTCCGGCGTTTCAAGTGCAAGAAGGCGCTTACCGGCGAGGAGCGAGTCGCCGAGCGCCTCCTCTACTCCCGCTTCTTCGACACCACCGCCGCCGAGCGCTCCAGCAATGGCGTCGACGGCCTTCTCAACGCTCTGGACGACAAAAGACTCGAGGTCAGCCTCCACCAGGCGGGCAAGGCGCATGCCGCCGCGCAGTTCAAGGGCAGCGGCAGCGGAGGGAGCGGAGGCGGCAGCGGCAACATCCGCATCAAGGAGCAAGAGCGTGCAGAACACGCAGACCGCGCCACAAAGGAGAGGGCGGACAAAAACAAGGACAAAGACAAGATCAAGGGCAAGCCTCAGCCCGGCAACCCTGCGAGGAAGACTACTACCCAGCAGACCGAGGAGCAGAACTGACGGTGTGCCCCGCCGTTCCGAGTCATGCTACCCAAGTTCAAGCTACATGCGACACCGCGTGCGGCGGCAATGGCGGCAATTGCAAGACATCGGGGCGAGCGATCAAGTTCTACGGAGGATCCAGGAGGGCGTCCGGATCCCCTTCAAGCACAACCGCCCCCCACCCAACTTCCACAACGGCATCAGCATGCAGGACGCTACCCCAGCGCAGCTCACCTTCCTCGAGGGCGAGCTTGCCCGCTTCGTGGAGTCCGGCGCGTGGGAGTTTGGCACCTGCCGCAAGTGGGTGTCAAGACTCTTTTTAGCACCCAAGCCCGGCGTCAACCAATGGCGCTGCATCATCGACCTCCGCGTGCTCAACTCTTACTGTGTGCGCAAGCGGCTCAAGATGGAGACCCTACTGGGAGTGCGCCACCTAACCAAAAAGGGAGACTACATGTTCTCCTTCGACCTCCAAGACGGCTCCTATGCTCTAGGCATCGCAGAGGCGGACCGAGACTACTTCACCGTGGACGTCCGAGGTCAGCTCTACAGGCTCGCGGATCTGCCAATGGGCTGGAGCCTCTCACCTTATTACTTCGTCACGCTCACCCAAGTATTCATCACCCACCTGCGGAGACCCGAGCCCGAGCCCCCCTCATCGTCTACGCAGCCCACACGGAGCAAGCGCTACCTCCGGCGGACCAGGTGGAGGGGGGCGCGCATCCTACCTTACGTGGACGACTTCCTTCTCTTCTCCGCATCGATGGAGCGGGCGCTCCCCCTCCGTCAACGGCTCGCCAGCCTCCTCGACACTGTGGGGCTGCAACGGAACCCCACAAAGGGTTTTTGGGAGCCCTGCCAGTTCGGCAGGCACCTGGGAGTGGACATCGAGTCAGCGTCCGGCATGTTCTACGCACCGACGGACAAGCTGAATCGGCTCTCCCGGCGGGCCACCCGGCTCATCGGCCGCGCCACGCGGAACGCCAGGTGGCTCCCGCCAGTGCGCGAACTGCAGTCACTGGCAGGGCAGGCGCAGTACCTCTTTCTGGCGATCCCGGCCGCAAGATTCTTCTTGCGGGAGCTCCACTCCGTGGTCGGCGACCGGTGGGGCGGGCGCGTCCGGATGACGCCACAGCTCCGCCGCGACCTACAGTGGTGGACATCGGTGCCTAGTCAGTCCAACGGCAAGCCCATCCACCGCCCGGTGGAGACGGCTTATCTGCACACCGACAGCTCAGGCTACGGGTGGGGTGGGGTGTTGAACGGCAGGCTGGAGGCGCGGGGATTCTGGAGCTCGGCGGACGAGCGCCAGCACATCACTTGGAAGGAGCTCAAAGCGGTCCGCCTTGCCGTGGAAAGCTTCCTCCCCCACCTCGCCGGGCGCAACGTCCTCAGGCACGAGGACAACCAGGCGGTATGTCACGTTCTGTCGGGCCTAACCTCACGGTCTCCCGAGATGATGGCCGAGCTGCGACGACTCTGGTGCTTGCTGGACTCGCACGGCATCCACCTGCGCGCGCGGTACATTCGCTCGGCACCGAATATCTGGGCGGACCGTCGAAGCCGGCACCTCGACAGCGACGATTGGCAGCTCGACCCCCTCCTGTTCGCGGAACCGGAGAGCCGGTTCGGCCCTCATTCCATCGACCGCTTCGCGTCCGCCCTCAACACCCTGCTCCCCCGCTACAACGCGGCGTGGTTGGGCCCTACGTGCGAGGCGGTGGACTCGTTGCACCTGCCGGACGCGGACTGGCGCCGCGAAAACAACTGGTGCAACGCACCCTGGCCCCTGCTACCCGACCTCGTGCAGAAGCTGCATCAGAATGGCGCAGCGGCGACCGTCGTCGCCCCGCGATGGGAGGGCAAGGCGTGGCACCAGGCACTCACCGAGATGGCAGTGGAGGAGCTCACGGTGGCGCCGCGCGCCGGTTTGTTCCGGACGGGACGGCGAGACGGGCGAGGTATGATCGGCAGACCTCACTTGCCCATGACTGTATTCCGCGTTCCCTTCCGGCATGGGTCTACCTGCGCCGAGGGGCCGTAAGTGCTACGCTATCCATGTTTCCGGGCAACGGGCACCAACTACCGGTTGTACGTGCGGCACCAGTACGAACTGCAGCGGTGAAATACCGCGTCGAGGTCGCGAGCTGTACGACACCATGGGCTGATTCGATGCGCCCGTACATGACACGGGTTCTATGGTCTGACACCCTTGGCGTCCAAACCCTTGAGCTCCTATCAGCTGCGTGGGCGCCGGCCACTGCGGCGTCTTACGCCAGTTGCATGGAGCTCCGTTTCTGCGAAGAGGAGCGGCGACCGGCCCTGGCTGCCGACCCCGGGACTATGGCACGGTACGTCACGTGGTTGGGCAACACGGGGACGATCAAAGCCTCCAGCTCGCAGCCTTACCTGTCGGCCGTCAACAACTTCTTCACGGACCATGGCCAGGAGCCGATGGCTCTGGCCGATCTGGTGAGCAGAGTCCGCAAGGGCCTTGCGGCGTCGCAGGTGACGCTAAACCCCGAGCTGATGCGGGCCCCATTGCCCGCGCGTGTGGTGCTGAAGCCATGAGCCTGGCAAAATCCCTACGGTTGGAGCTAGGACCTACCTGGGGCACGGACCCAAGTACCGTGGTGCGCGTGGAGCTGTTCCGCGCCAGCCTGGCAGTCGTCGTGCTTTGTCTGTTTTTCTGCCGCGGAGGAGCGGGGGTGGAGTGTCGTACGGGTGACCTCACGGTCGGCCCGGACGGCGGAATCCTCCTATACCATCGTGACCGGAAAGGCCAGCGCGGCGCGGATGCAAGCAAGAAGTTGTTGTGTCAGCCGCCAGCGTCAGCGCATGCCGACATCGCGGAGCTGCTGCACTACTTTGATGCTGCCCGTCAGGTGTTCGCCGGCGGCCACGTGCTAGCGGCGCGATGGGCCATCAGCCAGCGCGAGGGGCATGCCGAATGTACGGCGGACACCCTCACCAGCTGGCTGCAACTGGTGCTGACAGCAGTGCACGAGCCCCCCCCCCCCCCCCCCCCCCCGCGGGGTTCGCGTGGACGTCCCACTCCCTCCGCAAGGGGGCCACAACAGCCACGTACGTGTTCGGCGTGACGATGCAGAAGATCAAGTGCTTCGGCGGCTGGGCGATGGAGTCCTGCGTGGTGCTCGACTACATCGACCCAACATTGCTGCCGTGTCCGGCAGCATGGCACCTCTTCGGCTAGATGACCCCCCTGGGGCGGTCAACCAGCCAGGCTGCCACGCCAAATGGCGACATGATGGCAAAACTGCGAGCCCCATGCTTTGCCAATGGCCATATTGAGAATTATAGAGGTTTGAATTGCACGGGGCTAAGTACGACGGGTGTTACCCGACGTTACAATTCCGCCATACGCGGCTAGTACGCTACTGCCGTGTGCCCACGTCCATCCCTCACCCCGATATGACGCCCCGCAACGCGGCGGTGTCTCCACCTTCTGCCTTTGCGCCAGCTTCCAGCTAGCGCAACCCACCCCTCCCAACCCTTTCATGCGTGTTTTTGGGCATGTGCCCCTGTGCCAAACGTTGTAAGAGATCTGACACATTCTTGGCAAAACTGCGAGCCCTTTGCTTTGCTAACTCGTAGTCAAATAAACCGCGCCTGCTGTCATCAAAACATCTCTCATTTGAAATCGGCAATTATTATGCGAGGAATCACCATTTTTTCACCCCCGGGACTTGACTTGCACCAGTGAAACCCTTGCAGCGTCTCTACGACGGCCGTTTAGGCAGCGATCCAGAATGTTTTTGTCCGCCCCCTGGACTGTGGCCCTCCGCGGTGCGAATGCTTGTTTCGCGCAGCAGAAGGAATGCAGGACCGCACACAGACTGTCAGTGCTGCTGTTGGCGGGTGCCGCTCTGCATTTTATGCTACTACCGTACCCGTACGCTAGCGGTGGCTGCACGAGCTGGGCGCGGGGGCAGCAAAGTCGCGCAACAATAGGCAATATGTGGGCGGCAAGAAATCCTTAGTAGCTTATTGACTATCTCATCTTCCACCCGCCAGCGCCGAGTGGATGATCGGCACGATCTCGCAGTATCTCTGGCGACTATTTTCGGTACCCGTAGCGACAAGATGGCAAAAAACTTTGCCGGTACAGCATATAATTTTCAATGAATACCCAGAAATGCGAACTTTGTACAACTGTGCGTCTCTGAGAAATGCTGCAGCGAATACGTGTTCATAGTTTACTCATACCTATCTTGTAGTGCACTCCGATCCTCGTCGAGCACTCGAGCCTTCACCTGCCCCGTAGCACCTTCAAACACGGCAAGCCGGCAAAGCGCAGCTCCAAGCAACATGGAGCAGGGGCATGCGTTGAAATTGCCGCCCCCAAAGTACCAACCCGCTGTGGCGGCGAGAGGCGCGCCAGGCTCAGTACGTAACCCGCACGAGCGGGTTTCGGCATGCCCTGGTATGCGCCGCTTCCTGTCTTGATTCGCGCCGGGATATTGGGTTCGGCAAGCTTGGCGATTCGCCCAATCCTACCGCCATAAAACTACACAAGGATACATTACAAGTGCATGGTTTCACAGGTGTTAGTACTTTTGGGTATCTCACAGGGTACGTCAACTTAGATACATAACATTGCTGCGCGCATATTCCATCCCGCCAACCATATGCGTCAACTACACTACAGGTAGTCACTAGTCTGCCAGCCGTGCTGTCACCGCCTAGGGGGTGCCCCCACCCAAGGATGCCCGTGCCGCTGTGCTCCACCGCGCACGATAACTCCACCGAGCCAGGGCGCCGCTCCCATCAGTCCACATGGATGCATATTCGCTTCTCGGCGTTGATCGCCATGAACGTCTCGATCACCTGCATGACGCTCTTGTGGCACAGCTGCGCGATGTCGGGCAGCGCCGTGAGGAACTTCTTGAAGACCATCATCTCCTGCCATAAAAAAAACGCACGTTGCCACGCCGTGAGATCGGCCATCGCCACCGCGGCGATGACCGCAACGGCCCACCGCCAAGGTGGCGGCAGGGAGCGTTACCCTCGGCAGCGAGTGCGCGGCGCTCACCCGGTGCGAGTAGCGCACAAATATCTCCCGGAATGCGCCGAAGGTCTCGGGGCTGGACAGCCGGGCGGCGTTGCACATCACCATGAAGCGGTTCGCCGGGATGCCCTTGCTCTTCTGCGCGGTGACCATGGCGTCCGGGTCCCACTTGGCAAAGAGCGCAAAGGACACGAACACCGCCTCCAGCTTGCGCTCAAACAGCACTGCGCGGGCGCATGCGTTAGGGGGCGGCACAGGTCAGCGGATGGCGCCATGCCGAGCCGGAGATGGCAGGGGGGGGCTTGTCCCACGACCTGGTCGAGCGTGACGGTGCGGCGCACCTTCCCGCATGAGGTTCTCCATGTGTCCCGGCGGGGCCATGACGCGCCGATCCAGGCGCTGGCCGAGGCCCAGGGCCGCCCGCCCCATCATGCGCTGGCAGACCGCCATCTGCAGCACCTTCTCTGGCTTGGGCCAGTTGGGCTCCTTCTTGAAAGGGCGCACGGGGTCGTCCTGGAGGGCCGGATCATCCAAAAGTGAGTGACGGCGGGATCAAAAGGACAGCCAGAGATGGGAATGGCGTCTCCCATGGAGGCCAACGGCGGGAGGGAGAGGAGGAGGGGAAACATGAGGGAGAAACAGGGGGGGAGGGGGGGTACCGATGTGCTTTCATCGGAGTCGCTCTCCGCTCTGAAGAAAACGGTGTGAAAAAGCCACCGGCAAAGTCAGCACGGCCGGGACGCGCGCCAATGGTTAAGCCTCTCTGAATCCAGGCTCTCAGGTGTGGAGAGGCGGGACATCGGCGCATGAAAGACGGGTGCATGAAAGGCCATGCAGCACCCCGGGCAAAGTGCTAGAGGAGGAGGGCAGACAGCAGGCGGATGGAGGGTAAAGGGGCGACGGGTAAAAGAGGGCAGGAGCGCACTCGGCCGCCTCGGCCTCCCGCCTCCGCACCGCCATCCTTGCAGTGTGCGCGCTCTGCGCAAAGGGCACGGACACAACGGAAACACTCAGCTGCGATCAAGTACAGCCACCAAATGCTTGGCTGCCCATGGAGCAGAGCCTCAGCTATCACTTTCCTGTGACATCAAAGAGAGATAAGCAAAGGGGTAAGCGGGGGAGGAGGGCTGTGGGGGAAAAGGGGGGGGGGGGGGGGGGGGGGGAGTTACCCCTCGCGGCGTGAGGTCAAACAGGCGCTCTATCGTTTCCTCAAACGCCGCCGCCATCTGCAGCGTGGAAGCCCCAACAGCAGCACGCCTGTCAGTGCCAGTTCCCGTTGATGAAGCCTGGCAGCGCAGCAACCGGCCACTGTACACATTCCCAGGTGCTGAGCCGTTACGCACCTGGCGCGGATCGCTCTGCCCGCGGGGCGCCATTGCGCTCTCATCCAATGAATCCCTGAAGTTGCCCGTGTCCAGGCTGGGCTTGAAGCACCGGCGGCTGCTGGACGTCGTGGGGATAGGGGCCAACCGCGCCATCGCCGCATCCAGCGGGACGCGCGAGTCCGCGGAGGCTCGCGACGGCGCGCGCCCCTGCCCGCTACCAATGGTACAGTTGCCGTCTGACATCAAGATGCCCGGGGACGAGGACTGCGCAAACGGCAGGCGCGGCACGTCCATGGAGGAGCGGCCTGGGGCGCGCAGGACGGCCTCGGCGGAGTTCGGGCCCGGCGCGGCGAATGGCTCGGTGCTCTGGCAGCGGCGCGCCGCGCTGCTGAGCTCCGGCATCCGCGCCGTCGGGGTGTTGTGCCGCCACACGCCGTTCTGGATCGTCTGCCGCTTGCCGCGTTCCTGCAGGGGGGTGGGCCTGTGCGGGCGGCTGTCAGACGCCGCCCGCGTCGCCAACTCCTCCTCCTTCCCGTGGCCCTCGGCGGGCGCCTCCCCCTTGGCCCAGAACTGCTGTTTGTATGGCTTGGCGCCGGGCGCGGCGCGGCCAAACGTCTTGCTCACGCGGCTGCCGATGGACTCCGCCACCGTGGACACCAGCCCCTTGGACTGCGGCCTCGCTGCGGCCGCCTGCACCCCGCGCTTGGCCGGCGCGTCCACGGAGCCACGCAGTGTGCGAGGGGCGGGCAGGTCGAGCGAGTTGGGCTTGCTGCGTCCGCGGGGGGCCTCCAGGGAGTTGCGCTTGCTGTTGCTGGCGGGCTCCTCTATGGAGCGGCGCTTGGGCTCCTCACGGTGCGCGCCCGCCTGCCTCAGCACCGGGGGCGCCCTTATGTCGAAGGAAGGGGGGGGGGGGGGGGTTGGAGGGCGTGTGTGAGTGCCGCAAGTCGCTGGCCAATGTGGGTGACCTACGCCAAGCAATACTACTGGAGTGAATTTATATAGACGGATTCATGTGCTGTTTTAGGGTGGGTGGCTGTATTCATGAGCCCAAAGTGTCGGCATCGTTTGCCATGCTGACTGCCCAGGCGGCCACTGCGGGTAGAGGTGTCAGCATTGCCCCAGACTCCCCTCAAAATCGCCGCGTTCAACCCCATAAAATGACGAGGCGCCATATACTGTATATTTCGATTTCTGGCATCCTCTTCACCCCCAATTCCCTTCCCCGCAATTCCACAGACATGTACCTGGAAAAGGCGTCCGCAAACTCGACGCTGGCCTTCCCGCGCGACGCCTCCTCTGCGCCGCCCTGCACCCCGCGAGCCTGAGGCCGCGCGACGTCGACCGAGTGGCGCGCCTGCCTGCCGGACCCGGTCGGCAACGCTGGCAACCGCGTGTTTGGCGCCTTTTGCGTCGCCGCGCTGCTTCGTGCGTGCTCATAGCTGCGTCGCGTCGGTACTCGACCGCCTTCGTGCTGCTCCTGCGAGAACGAGTTGACGGATAAGGGGGTAAGCCGGACCGCCCCGCTGGTCGACGCCTGGGTGGCTTTATCCCACATAAAGTTCCTGATTTTAAATGAGAAGGTCGAATACTCGCGAGGGGCACAACAGCCACGGTCCTAGCCGCGTCACATGTGCTTTCTAGCCTGTCTTTTCGTGGAGCGAATGCTATGGTGCGTATGCCTCGTTCAAAACCAGGAGGAGGCAGGACTCACGGCGGGAAAGTGTGAGTGAGCTGCGACAGGTTGCGGTGCACCCCCCGCCAGCAGACGCTCCGCCGAAAGGGCGAATGCTGCCGTCACCCCAAAAAAAGGAAAAAACAACTTTTCGACAAGGAGAAAAAGGGCGGAGGCCGCCATGCCTTGTGTAGCCTGTCTGGGCGAGAGAGTGAGAAAAACGAAGATAATAGCTCAAGCCCAAGGGGGTGCTCGCGGGCTGAAGTGCAGCGGTTCGAGAGAGATTAGGCGGGGGTGCAAGTGGAGAAGGGCAGGGCGGGGGGGGGGGGGGGGGGGGGGGTGTAAAGCGTGCGCCGGCTTACCGGATTGCCGGTGCTGGTGCTGGACGGGTAGTCTACCGATCCCAGAAACTGGCTGCGCCACTCCCCGAGCGACGGCGGAGCCGCCGCCGCGTGTCCACCGAGCGCATTGCGCCCGGGATTGGCGGGGATGGAGGCCAACATATTGCGACGCGAAGGCCTAGGCGCAGTGGGTGTCCTTGTGCGCCGCGCGTGTGTGTGCTGCTCGGTCGCGCGAGTTCGTGCTCGGATGCAAGCGCCTCGCGACCGCCTGATCGTACTCGTACTGTCACACCTGCCTGGTCTTGCTGGCATTACCGGGGCGATGACGACTGCTGCTATGGCAAGCAGGACAAGGGCGGGTACTGGTTCCAGCTGTACCTGAGCGCAAGCTGCAAATGGCGATATCAGGAAATCACCCGAATAGGCAATATAAAACGTCCAGCTGTACCTACCACGTACGGGCAGTGCCCGGAAGAACTACTACCCGCCCTACTCGAGTACTCGTGATCTGACTTAGATACGAAGGGCCAGTCACCCCAGCAAGACGGGTACTGGTGCTGATCACATAAGGCCGGCTCGATTTAATGTTAAATTTTAGTACTCTGCAAGTCGCTGTGGAAGTGGCCTGAACTTCATGTTCACGTACTTAAGCAGTACTCGGCGACTGGGAGCGGTGCATGAGCGGCTTGGCGCTACGCTTAGCCCCGCACCGCCGCCGCCGTTGATATCCAGGCCAGGCACATCCTTGCTTAGACGGCGCTTGGCCAGGCTTGGCGGAGGACCTACTCATAGTAGATGATGAGGTGTTACACCCGCGTAGAAAATTGCAATATAAGCTGGACCACCTCATAAGCAACAGGTGTGTTCTGAAACGGTTTTAGTGTGACGCTGGCGGCTGCTACGGGTCAGACTTGTGAACAATGATGACCACCCCGCCATCTCGTGCAAGCCCTGCTTTATTGTGCAAGTGGAACGCAAGGCTGACCCGCATGCATGGATATGTCACTTATTGGACTTCTTCCCCTTCAGTCTTCATTGCCCGACCGCCCTAGGATCAGTGCCTCCTTCGGCGGCAAGACGGTGTCCTCTTTGAATCTCACTCGATGCCAACATTACCTTGATCCAGCAGCTAGAGTCCGTCGAACTGCATTGGCAACACTGTGAAAGCCACCTCGTCATGCACCACGTTGGTTTGTTGCGCACGAATAATCTCCTTTGCACCTTTGCAAACCGGTGAATGAACTCGGCTGTCCATCAATCAACGAGACCCTTCCGAGGCATCGCGGCACCGTTACCAGCGAGCACGTGCGCGTGCACAGTGTAAGATCCGCCGTGCCAACTTGCGACCGGCTGGGATGTAATGTCATGGCAGTCGAGGCACATGCCATCATCATTGTTCCTGCATGTAGACGGCCATGGCCTCCCTGCCAACAGTCACGTTGTGTTCGTCCTCAGGGAACATCATCCCAGGGTGGTGAGTGTCGTAGTGTTTCCACATGTCGTACTTCCACCGCCGCACAAACCGATTTTTTACCACAAAAAGGCAAGCATGGCGGCACGTGACGGCACGTCTAATTGCAGCAGGTATAGACGGCATACACCAGAGTTAAACACCAATACTATCCGATGTGGCTACGGACAGTCGGACACCCCGGAACTCAAACCTTCCATGCCCTCCGGAGCTCCCCCCCCCCCCCCCCCCCCCCCCTTCTTCCGAGAGCCGAACGGGCTCAGCCCGTCCGCAGTTGCAGCCGACAGGAGGCCGTTTTCGTGCACTGCTACGCAGCCGAGCGAAATATACCGGGAAATAAGCGATAATCACAATCCACTATTCTCGAGTACTAACCAACGTACCGCAAAATTCATATTTCGCTATATCGCAATTCACATTGTGCGAGGGCAGGGCAAGGCGGCCCCCAAATGTGTTTTCTTCTCCGGGCGGACTTCGATGTCTTTGGACAGGATGCACCTTCCAGACATGTTCCATGGTCTTGACCCGTACAGCATGTCCCTCGCGGTTGGCCTTTTGTGATGGAGTGCACGGGGCGCTTGGGTGCCTCGGCTTTGGCGTTGGTGTGTGCCTTTCATCGTGGATAGATACCACCCAAGGTCGTGGTCAGTGCCGGGTATTTTCATGGCAGTGTTTTAGACGGTGATCCAACAATGTTGGAAATTCCATCGATGGCGTCCAATTAGTCTTGCAGAATGCTTCGGCAATTTGCTTGATGACTATAGCGGAGCGTCGCCTACCCAGGGCTTTCCGCAACTGGATTGCTGCCTAAACGGCCGTCATACAGACGCTGCAAGGGTTTCACTGCCAGTCCTGTCCCGGGGGCGAAAAAAAAAACCCACCCAAGGAGATCGCGTCCGCCCCGCATCGCCGACAGCATACGACACGCAAAGCGGCTTCCTGCGGGAGGGGGCAAACGGCTGATGATGAGGAATGGACGGGCGCGCTGCGCACTGGCAGTCCGCAGATTATTGTTTCCACATTCTATGTGACCATTCTATGCCGCCATCTGCGGAACGGAGCTAAAATTGAGGCACTGCACCGGCGGCGCACACCGACCGTAGCGCAGCGCAAACATCGACCCGCCGAGCAACCCTCAACCGCCGCATGCCGTGCAGCCAGTTGCTATGCGTCACCGCTGCTGATAGGCGGCAGAGCTTGCGTGGGGGCGCTGCTACTGGGGGTCCTCCGGGTCTGCCAGCAGGGCCTGGGGGTGCCGATCACGGGACACGGATTCAGCCTCGCGGCGGCCACAGGGCCCGTAAGCAAATCAACAAGGCAAGCGCGCAGCCGCGCTTGGGGCGGGCGGCGCACCATAAAGTCCATGACGCCGCTCATGTCGTGTTCGAGCACCTCCGCGTAGTCGTTCTGCAAGCTGTCCTGGCTGAGGAAGCCCTGCGACATCATCGGCATGCCCGCGCCCATCCCCATGCAAGGCATGCTGCCGGCGCCCGTGAAGGTGCTGGCCTGGCTGGCGTCGCCGCCCAGCATCTGCGTGTAGCAGCCCTGGCTTTGGCTCGGCTGCGACATGCCCATGGACTGCTGCGAGTCGTAGCTCGCGTACTGGCTGCCTTGGCTCGAGAGGAGGGAGCCCCCCATGCTGCCGTCCATGCAGTGGGGCGACAGGTAGCCCATGCCGGGCGGCCGCTGCTGCTGCTGCTGCTGCTGCTGGCCCACAAAGAGCGACGGCTGCTGGTGCTGCTGCTGCTGCTGCTGCTGCTGCAAGTGCCCCATGAACTGGGGCTGCTGCTGCGCTATCGTCTGGGGCAGGTAGCCGCCGTTGCTCTGCTGCACCCGCTGCTGCATGAACCGGTCAAAGTCCGCGCTCTCCCCGCTCGGCCCTGCGCAAGCGGCGATCCAGTCAGCGCATGCACGGCCTACACGCGGAAATGGCCATATAATATATATATATATATATATATATATATATATATAGATCACATATAATATATATATATATATATATAGATCACATATAATATATATATATAGATCACATATATATATATATATAGATCACATATATATATGTATATATATATGTGATCTATATATATATATATATATATATATATATGTGTGTGTGTGTGTGTGTGTGTGTGTGTGTGTGTGTTACATGTGCAGATGTGGCGGGCCCCATCTGCACACTTAACCATGGAAAGGGGCGTTCCGGGATACGTGTGCGGTGTATGATGACAACTTCCAGAATGGAAACAGCTGTTTCGGTCTCCGCGATGGGGGAGGAAGCAAGAATAAACCGCGAGCCGGTATCGGATTGTGGTGTGTCTGCCGGCGGATACGAGTAGACAGCATAAAGCGCCAGTGCCGGTGGCTCGTCCGCGCGCAGAGAAAGCAGGCGATGGCACGCGCGGGTGGCGGGAATGGAGACTTCGTGCCCCATGGACATGCGCACGTATGTCATTGATAAAATGGAAGTGGGATTGTGGGACACAAGACCAGCGCGGAACCACTGCTGGAGAATGGCAAATGGCGGGCTGAGTGGTATAGAGTTATCAGCCAGAAGATGGGGTACTCTGTGGACACCGACAAACTGCCAGGTGTTCGTCGGGGAGGGGCATTTGTACGTACGTTGCTGCTGCTGCATGCCACTGCTCCCCGAGTGGTTCAACCCCGAGTCCATGCCACCCACGAGCGGCAACCGCCCTCGCCCCGCATCCGCCGTGCGCGCCGGCAGCACGATCCGCATGCCGCGGCCGGCGGACTGCGCCGCGGGGACCTGCGCAACAGCGCCACGGGGCTCAGCACGCGCCCATGCCGCGCCTCCGCCAGCAGACTCTCCGCGGTGACCATGCGGGCACCACTACATACAGAAGGGTGCCAGCGAGGAACTAAGCCAGTGTGTCCTAGGGAAGGGGAAAATGTGATGACACTTTCTCGAGTCCGTGAATACTCCCGTGTTGAACACTCCAAACATGGAGGTTACAAGCTGAACACTTTGTTAATACGGCAGATTTCTTCACACCCCATCGACACCCATGCCTACGCGTGACAGTGATCTTCACTTCCGATCGCAGGTGTCTCCGCAAGTAAGAGTTATTCCCGACCTAAACGGTACTGCACCATTAAACGCACGCAGCAGCAGCGAGCGCGTGCTCAGCGTCCGCGCAGCAGTACCAGCAGGAGTCGGCTCCTGGGAGCCGCCCTGCTGCGTGCGCGTACCGATACTCGGACTCGTACGAGAGTCCGACCTGCGCTGCATGGCACTGTCATTATTCGGGACGAAAACGAAGGACGCCCGGGTTGCGCGGCATGTGATCACTGCGCACGTTGAGAAGTGAGGAGATCACGCTGTTAACCGTGATGCCCGCACGGGGCAGCGCTTCTGTGCGGACTGACAACAGGCGACCCGGAGCACGGCAGCGGGAAACCCACCGCCGGCGCCGGGGGCTGGCGGCTGCTGACGACGGGGATGTCCTCGTCGTCGCTGTCGCTGATGATGATGATGACGTCGCTGTCGTCTGCCTTGGCGGCTTGTGTCTTCCCGTTGGCGGCGGCCATCTCGCCCGCAGCTGCCCGCATGCCGTCCTCTTCGTCGCTGGACATCTCCAACGTTTCCTCCTTCACCTGGGCAGCGCCAGCCAGGGTGGGCAATTGAGCAGGAGGCGGAAAACGTGATAGGGGGAAGCGGGGGCGGGGGGGGAAAGAGGGGAGGGGGGGAGATGCTTTATTTCTGAATTGACATTGGTATTCCTAGTTTCCACACACTTCAGATATTACAATACTTGTCCCCAAAATGCCATATTGTGATATGTCATCTATCTATGTTGCCATTGTGTTAAGAAACAAACGGACATCCTGATTGTATTTAAAATGCGATCATAATACCATGTGACGCCAATCCAAATTCAAGGGTGCCTGGTCATGCAGCATGTGTAGCGACACCGTATTGTCAGTGTGTATTTCGTCATTCGTATTGCTACCATTTGTGTAATAAGCGCGGGTGCAACCTCGTCCGAAACACGCAGCCGCAAATTGGGCTCGGCTGCATGCAGCCTGAAAGAACATTTGCCACAGTTTCGCCCATAGTTGACCTCTGGTAGTAGGATTAGGGCAGGTTCTTACTCGCAGCGTTCCTAATACCGCGTCGGGAAAGTAAACGCACTGCTCATGTTACGGTAACACAGTTCCCAGGGTGCGTGATTATGCGTCCTGTGGCGCAGACTTAAAAGCGAGCGGATGGATCGCTCGTGCGGTTCCTCCTGAAAAGGTGTCCGTTGCCGGCGTGCCGCCGCAGAGCATGAGGGCCGCCAGGGCGCCTGACCTCCTCCAGAGCGAAGGGCTTGGCGGCTGCCAGGTCCTGCTGGATGTCACGGAACTCCTCCGCCGTGCCCGCCGGGCGCCACAGCCCCTCTGGCGACACCTCGATCTCGGTGAAGGGGGTGGGCGCCAGCAACGCCAGCGCGCGCTCGATGTACGCGTCCACTTGCAGTTGCTGCGTCGTGGCGGCAGCAGCGCGCGGTCAGCAAGCCCGACCGCGAGCATCAACATCTGGGTTCGCAATCCACCGCTGTTTGATCCTTGTGCATTGCTAGATGTTAGATTCGACACCCCCCCCCCCCCCCCTGCGTCCCCCCTTCTCCCAAGGACTGAGAAACAACTTTTGACTGCATAAGAGCACTCCGTGCCCAGTCAGTCCGCTACGTGGCCTTTGACAGGCACTTACACACCACTAATAAGGCCCTCGGAGCCTTTCCTTCACTGCTCCGAGACCCGTATTAGCGGTGTGCATGTGACAGTGAGTGGCCCAATAGCGAACTGACACTGCACACAAGCCCGATTTGACACAGAAAACACTTGATCACTTTTTGCAACCCGCAGAGCGGCCCGATTGGGTGACTAGAGCGAGCCCGGCGCGCAGCGATGCGGGCCCCCACCTCGATGGAGCTGTTCTTCATTGTCTGCGGGCACTGCCACTTGTACGTCTTCTGGGCCATGTCCAGGAAGGCGTCCAGATCAAACACGTTCAGCCCGCTCACATCCGCAAACCTCGCCGGCGTCTGTGCCCACAGAGCCACAGCGGCGACGGTCAGCAATCCCCCGCCTCTTTCCCAAAGGCTCAGCGAGTAAAAGAAGGGGCAGGGGGGGGGGGGGGGGGGCATTGTGAAGTAGGACATCACATTTCTTTTCTACAATTGTTTCAATAGTATAGATGAGTCTGTTGTTGTTGAGGAGGGGGGGGGGGGGGGGGATCAACCTTGACACGCATACCGGTGAGCGGGCACTTGAGACTGATAACCGTGGAGAGGCACTCGATCTCGTCGTCGTCGCTATCGCCCCCGCCGCCGTCACCATGCCGGATGAGCTTGGTGACGCGCGCGTGTGCCTCCGCCAGGCTCTCCTTGCGCAGCATCAGGCCCTTGACGTCCTCCATGCTCCGCGTGCGCGCCGTGAAGATGAGGAGCGCAAAGGGGCGCGGGTCCACTCCCGTGAGCACCACGCGGTTGCTGCCCTCGTAGCAGTAGCGCCCCACGCTGAACACGTTGTCGCGCCCGTTGGCGCCCAGCTTCGTGGAGCTGCTGCGTGAGTACACTCGGTACGGCACCTGCGCAGGGCGTTACAAAGGCGGGTGCAAGGTTGGCTGAGGCCCGGAACAGCAGAAGCGCACAGGCCATTGGGATCTCCGCTGTTGGGGGGATTCTTGGCAGTGGCTCCGTCGAAGCAGCCGCCCGCGAGCACGTCCAAACAGTTTCATATGTTGTGAGATAGTATGCAGACTAGCAGACATCACATCGGGCAGCCCCGGTTGTCCCGTGAGCGCGCAACCACAACCGGCGCATGGTTCGGGTTGGTACCAGCATCATGCAGAGTACTACAGGCCCGATAGGACATGTGGAAAGACCGGCTGGCTGGCTGGCTGGCCGACTGACTGGCTTTGAGAGAATCCAGAAACCCTGTGATGGGAAGGAAAGAGGAGGAAGGGGGGGGGGGGGGGGGGGGGGTCGCACGTTATTGACACGCAGCTCCGCGTACAGCGGCCAGTGGAAGCGGAAGCCCGTGGTGTCGTCCAGCAGCATGCAGCACACGTACAGGTGCAGGCTTTCCGCCTGGATGGCGCGCTTCTCCGCCGCGTCCAGCTTGAAGGTGCGGTCCACGCCCACGACAGCCTCGATCTTGCCGTTGCTGGCCGTCGCGCGTGCGCCTGCGCCCGAGGTCCCCGCGCTCAGCCCCCCCCCCCCCCCCCCCCCCCCCCCCCTTCCATCCCATCCCCACGTCTCCCATCCAATCGCAAGTCCTCGCGCAAGTCGGCAGTGTGGCGGTGAGCGCGCACCCGTGGGGCACAGCTTTGCAGTCAGCCGAAAGGCAGCAGGTTCCTTGTACGGGTCCGCCAGCGCAACCCGGCACTGCTCGCAGTAAAAGTTAGCCTGCGGGGGGGCAGCGGTGGAGATGAGTCAGCGCGGTAGTGATAATGGATCCGCGGGCGAGAATCTGACCGACCTGTCAGCGGCCACATACATTCAAACGAGCAGCAACACTATGGCAAACTTTTCCTACAGGCTGCATGCAAGCCCATCTTGGGCGGGGGGAATTTGACGCTTGTAAACCCTTAAAGATGCGCCAGCACATGCACGTGTGTGCATGTATGGCACGGATACACCAGATGTGGCGGTGGTGGTACACCATCCGCCGCACGCACAGCCCAGGGGTGGTGCAGCGTGTGTGTGTGAGAGTGTGAGAGAGAGAGTGAGTGAGTGTGTGTGTGTGTGTGTGTGTGTGGATGGATGTGGATGGATGTGCCTGCTCATCACCAATATAGATGCCCTTCGCATAGATTCTGGGGAAGAAGGAGGAGGGGGGGGGGGGGGGGGGGTGTTGACGGGCACCGCGATGGTTCGGCAGGCCGCGCACCTTGTCGCCGCTGTCCCCCGTCAGGCCGACGCAATGCGCGTGCTGCCACTTGCCGCAGCCCTGCCCCGCGCACTGCACCAGGTTGCTCCCCTTGTAGCTGTCGGCGCAGATGCAGCGGATGTCGGCCGCCTGGACGCCCGCCCTGCCGGGGATGGACAGGGGTCAGGCGGGTCGCCACGGGTGCCGCCGCAGCTACGAGGCCCGTAACATAACCCCTGCATTTGGGGTTGCATGCAACCCATAGGAACATTTGCCAATATCTGGCGTGCAACAGGCTGGGCGGGTCCTGTTTTGCAGTGCTGTGCCATTACCGCGCCAAAACCCCTGTCTCATCGATAACCAGGAGCATGGCGACAGCAGCTGCGCAGATGAGCGGCAACCCAGACATCACAGGGCCAGGACGGGGGCAGTACGGAAGTTCGGGGGCTCACATCTTGCTGGCCGCGAAGCTGCCATTCCGTGTGAGCTGGCTCATGCTGCAGCCGAGCGCAGGGGCGGGCATCGCGTCAGAGCATGCGCAGGGGATCGGGCGGGGCGCAGGGGGGGAGGGGGGGCGTCGCTGCGCACCATTTCCGGACCTCCTCACGCGCGCGCTGGACGAGGTAGCGGTCGTGCTGCACGGCGGGCGTGTACTTGGCCGTGCGCAGCCCGCATGCGTCCCACAGCCGGCGCTGGCACGCGGGCTTGTTGCCCGTCTTGGACACGCCCAGCGCGCCCAGGCACTGGTCTATCTGTTTGCGGGTGAAGCTGGCGATGGCGACAAACAGCTGCGCACGGGGACGCGGGCGGCGCAGGGGTGATGAGCACGGTGGCACTCGGCCTCCTTCCAGGGCTGTGCATGGCCGCAATCTGAGATGGGTCTATCTCATAACTACATTGCTAGCTGTAGTTATGTGATGCCATGGTCAACCTGACAAGCGGCTCAATTCGTATCGAAACAGCACGGCGGCGTCATCGCTGCGCCCCTCCCCGATAGAGCATGCCTGCCCCGCCCACCGCCCTCCACCTCCCGGCCAGCACCCGTGCGGGAACAGGTGCACAGATACGTCCACAGATGGCATGCGCAAATGAGCTGCGGGTACCTGTATATAGCCCAAACTTCGCATGCTCGCACCCATACAGGGTCTTCACAAGTTGGTATGTCACGAGTAGTAACGCAGATAACCATGTTTTGCCTCATACGGTAACCCGGGTCATATATGCGCACAGCCCCGCCATGTCCCTCCCCCCCCCCCCCCAGCCTCCGCCATACAGAGTCCCTTGTCACTGGTATCCGGCTCGGCCGCAAAGGATGTCTGCGGCTCCGCTGTCCTTTTGCTCTTCACTTTCGCTGCCTTCCTGCTGCCGTGTCCTGGAAAAGGTGGCGCAAGAGGGGGTTCACCTTCTCCGCCTCATCCGTGTCCGCCATGGCGACGCCGCGCCGCCTCACGCCTCACTCCTCCTCACGTCAGCACCCGCTCACTGCCCGCCCGTCAAGCCCCCCTGCCACTCGCCTGCCCTCCCGCGTGCGCTCGCGCGCTCCTGCGCCGCTGCTTACGTGGCGGCTCGTCGTTCCCTGTGGCGCCACCTGTAGCGCAGCGCAAGTGGGCTCAGCGGGCGACCGGCACGCCGAGATGCGGCCTCGAGGGCGCGACGGCCTGACGGTCGGGATGGGGTGAGAGTAGGGACGCTGCTGACGCCGCTGCCGATGAGAGGGCGGGATTCGCAAGATTGGGCCGGTGAGTGCGCGGCTGTCGGCGGCGTATAGGTCAAAATGGGGGTAGTACGAGTTGGGGGAGGGGGGCTGCCTCGGGGCGGGCCGTCGTGAGGGAGCGGAACGTGGCTGCTGGTCTGACGCTGCACAGCAGACGGGCTGCCGGCTCCTGGCCCAGTCATACACTGCGGATGCTAGTGTGCCGCCCTGTATCTGCCTTGCTCTGCGCGCTTATTGTTGGCACCTACGACGAGACCCCAGCAATCCGGTTGGTAGGCCCAAGCCTAGCAGCGGCCATGCCGGCAAGGTGGCGGCCTCACCGCTGCTCCGTGCAGGTCAGCTGCAACGGGAAGCCTGTCCAAGTGGCGCCGGGGCAAAGGGAGCATCCACTAGTAGGCTCCTCCTCGGCTTCGCGGAGATATTGAGCTTTGAGCTCCGCCGCTCAGTTGGTCGACCCACCCGAGTGTTGGGGAGTAGGGGCCTATGGACTTGCGAGTTGGTCGCCGCCACTGCCGATGCTGTCCGCCTGCGCACGGCGCCGTAACTTTTGGGTTACAGGGAGAGCGTCCGGAGAATGCACGCAAAGTACTGGGGGAGGAAAAAGCCTACATATGCTGCAGCATATGATATGGACGAAAAGATCATATGATATGTCATATGGACACTGTACAGGTACCAGTACTGTAATAATGTTAATCTTTATCTTTTTGGTTAAAACAGGGAGAGCGTCAAGCGCAAGAGAATGCAGGGAAAGTACTGGGGAATAATATTAATGGTGTGCGGCGTTGCCGGTAGGGTGTCACATGCTGCGCGCGCCAAGCTCGGCACAGTGCGATCGATCGCGCATCATGCGGCGCGGGTCGTCTACTTTTTGGTTACAGGGAGAGCGTCAAGAGAATGCACGGAAAGTACTGGGGAAGGAAAAAGCCTACATTTTTAAAGCAGAACCCTCTTAGCGCCGGGCCGCGGGGCAGGGGGCGGCGGGTCGTCCGCGACGGTTGTCCGCGCGCAGCTTGGCACACTAGCAGAGCGCTACAGCCGGCGAGCGCGAGCGAAACAACGCGATGAAAAGGGAGCAGACCGCGAAACATCCGCCCCTCATCATCCGCCTCTCATCTGGCGCTGGCAGATGAATAATAATAACGGAATCGTACCATATTAATAACGAGGTGACTCTCTGAGTCTATCTACTGTGTGTCTTTCGCGGAGGTTCGGAACGGTTTCTCATATTTCAAAGTTGAGTCTGGTTTTGCCAAAAAGATCGCGCAGGCTGTCTTACACGGTCAAGAGCCGAAATTGGCAGGAAGGTTTAGCGAAAAGCGTGGAGGGAAAACGGAGTCAGGGGGGGCGCTGCGTGGAACGCAGCGAAAACTGGAAGATGGCAGGCTCAGCTGTTCTGGCTGCTTTTATGTCTACTCGTGCTGCACCCAACAAGGGCGCAACAACAGTTACTAGTTCCCGTACCACTGCGCAGCACTTGTAGCTGAAAAGCGGTTAGGTCAAGGATGGAAACCCCATAAACTAGTTTAGATCATTTCAAAGTTGAGTCTGGTTTTGCCAGTCTTGAGCGAACGTAGAGAGCGGTGGATTTGACGGAGAAGGGGTAGCGCCAAGTCATGAAGGAGGCACTGGGAAGGCCACCGCTGCGGAGTCCTGTTGGACTTGGAAGTGGCGGAGGGGGGCGATGTGTCCAAAGAAGAACCACGCGCCAGGAGAAGGAAGAACGTTGGGGTCGATGTAGTCCAGAACGACATCGGAGTTAGTGGCCCAGCCGCCTTGGTAGCGGATGTGGGACAGTGGCGTTCCGATGGCGTTTGCTGCAGAGGCTGCGCCCTTGCGTAGACTGTGTGAAGTCCAGGAAGTGCCAGCAGGAGGGGCAGCGTTGACTAGGTTGACCGCTGTAGACAACCAGTCTGACATCGTAGCCGCAGTCCAAGGTTTTGACTGCTCAGCCACATTGACAGCCCAGAAGTTGGAGGCAGCCAAGCCAACAGTAACCAGGGGGACAGACTGGACGTTGTCGATGAAGTAGCGCAAGAGTCGTGCCACTCGAGGGTGCTCGGACACTGGAAGGAGAAGTACGCGCAGGTCGTCGGGTCCCCGACGGCCAGCGCGACCCTTCTCGCGGTAGATCTGCAAGGTGATGTTGTAGGTGTCGACATGCACATCTTGCACTCGACAGGAGACGCCAGTAAGGCCCCTGGCAAAGAACAGGAAGTTGACAACCGAGGCCAAGAGGGCTCGGTAGTCGAGGTGGGACTCTGGGTAAGGAGCAGACACAATTAGCTCGGCCTTTGAGACGAAGCGGTAAGCTACATCCGCAGGCAGAGGGACACGCAAAGGGGCAGCGTCCAGTCGGCGCTGCCGCAACATTAACCCACGCCTTGCCGAAGTGAGGTGTAGGCTGTCCTTGGCGATCGGGACGAGGTTGTGCAGCTCGAAGAAGGTGTTGATGGCAGACAGGTAGGGCTGCAGCGATTTAGCTGCGATGTGTCCTCGCTCCCCGATCCAGGCAACGTACCGGACAACAGTAGCAGTAGTCGCTTCCAGCGGGCTGATGTTCTCGGAGTCGTGGCAGAACTCAGCGAACTGAGACAGCCTACCGGCGTAGCTCTTGAGGGTCTGCGCGCTGAGGGAGCTGGAGAGCAGGTCCAGCGTCCGCTGCCCTAGCTCGTCTGAACCGAACGCGTCCTGCAGCCGAGATCGCAGTGACGCAGCCCATGGAGCGATAGCTGCGGGCTCGTCGATTACGTAAGTGCGTCGTTTTACTGGCAGAGTTCCACCGGTACGGCTACTGTTCGCAAAGTACTCGGCAGCAGCGGTTAGGTTCCCGGCGGTTGGCCGGTAGTTGCTGGACGGGTTTGCAGTAGCTCCAGTACGGGTTTGCGGGGCTAGGTTCAGGTAAGAGGGCCGCCCCGCGCGCCCTTCGCGCTCGTAGCGCCTGTCCCGTGCGTAACGTACACGCGCGAAACTTGGTCGTTGCGAACCGGTTGTAACACGTAGTGTAACAACCGACGAACGCAGAGATGGGGTTGTAAGAAAGGCGGATGGTTGAGCCGCCATGTGCAGGTGTGCGGATGGTTGAGCCGCACTCGGCTGTAGCTGTGAGAAGCGCCGCACCGAGGAAGGTCTAAATGAAGTCTGTAAGGTGGGGGGGTCAGGTCCTGACACAGGGCGCTCATCCCGCCGTTGAGCTGCAAGGGTGCGTCTTGCGGCGGTCACCGAAAGGTGACCTCGCAAGGCTCCTGCAGCTCCGACGAGCGGCGCCCCACGCCGTCACTCGTGCTCACCTTCGCGGCCGCGTCCACGTCCGCCGCCACGTCCTCGCCCACGCCCGCGACCTGCGGCTGCAGCCGCTACTCGAGAAGTAGCGGTCGCCTTGGCGCTGCTGGCAACGGTCGCCTCGAAGACACGACGCTCGTAGTCCCTCATGAGGTCCCCAAAAATCGCAGAACCCAGATGCTCCGAAGCAGGCTGAAAATGCTGAGCTCGCAGCACGTCCAGAACACCTTGGTCACCGTGCACACGCTTGATCTCATTCAGCCTCCGCAGGAAGGCTAGACGAAAACGAAACGCCTTGTCGATGGCCTCGGCGTGATTCCGAGCTCTCGCGAGGTAGGGGGTGAAGTCCTGGTTAGTGGCGGGGACGTAAGGTAGCAGCTCGTCGAGCGCCACGAAAAGGGCGGCCATGTGGGCCCCGAAACACGACATCCACAAGTACTCCTCCTGGGCCGGCAGACGCCGGTCATCCTGCTTGAGGTACTCGTTCGTTAGGTCGGTGCTCAAAGGGAAAAGTCCAGGCACTCGGCTGACCGGTCGAACGGCCTCGTAACCAGAATCTGCTCTCTGCAGTAGCTCTGGCACCGCGAGGTAATCATCCTCGGCACTCACGGATTTTGCTCCGACACGGCCGCTCTGGGCTAGCTCTAGCAAGTCGGGGCGCTCTGCGGCTCCCCCGCTGCCTGTCGGCTGTCCCGCGAAGCGCTGCCCGGAGCCGGAGCCATGTGCCCCTTCTCCATCAACAACACGCACGATCACGAGCCGTCAATTGTGCCACAGCTGTAGCCAGCTCTCGCAGTAATGAAGACTGGGCCCTCATATCTGCGTTCAGCGACTCCAACGTCGGCTCGGCGACGGGTTCTTCTCCATCTGGCATGGTAACGCACGGACGTACGGACGAGAATATCACACTCGGGTGGCGAGCCGGGTGTGGTCTTGAACAACCTGGGGTGACCTTGCTCGCAACGGGTTACGAGACAGTTTTTACATCGCTGCGTGGAACGCAGCGAAAACTGGAAGATGGCAGGCTCAGCTGTTCTGGCTGCTTTTATGTCTACTCGTGCTGCACCCAACAAGGGCGCAACAACAGTTACTAGTTCCCGTACCACTGCGCAGCACTTGTAGCTGAAAAGCGGTTAGGTCAAGGATGGAAACCCCATAAACTAGTTTAGATCATATCATTAGATAGATCGAAAATGTATTCGTTATAAATTCCGTGATAATTCCGCGCTGGCCAAAGTAATCGTCGCGTTTACCCGCCGCTGACTACCATGTAGGCCTGTACATGTACCTGAAGGTACCGGCTGCCCCGACGCCGCCGGTCGGGCGGCCGGTCGTCGCCGTTCGTCAGGTCGACGGGGCGGGGATGGCGCGGACCCGGCCGGCGGACGCCGTCGTTCGTCCGTCGCCGGACGCCGGACGACCGTCGCCCGTCCGCCTCGCCGCCCGTCCGTCGACGGACGCCGGGCCCCGAGTTGGCGGGTCGGCGGACGCGGGGCTGTGCAATGTAGCGACTGCTGCGATTGATCCTTGCTGCGGCTCTGGATCCCACACTGGTGTACTTTTTGGATCCCAAACTCGTGCAACCGTTCTACTTGTACCATTTATTTTTAATTTTTTTTGTACCATCTATTGCCAGGGGTCTGACCCCTGCTATTATTGCTGCCGCGATTTGAAGGACGAAGATTTCAAAGGGAGGGGGCTTTGTGGTTTGCCGAAAAGGCGCCTTGGCTTTGGTTGCAGTGTTTTCTAAGGCAGGACCCTGTCGATAACCCGCAAGAACATACAGCACGAAGTAAGGGAGGGTGGGACAGACGCGGCTCGCCACATAGTAGGCGGGGCGCGAAGATGGAAGATGGGGACAGCAGATAGCCCGCTAGTCTTGTATAAGAATTCTAATTCGAGTGGGGTAGGCTCACAGTGTCGTGATGGAGTTGACCGTAGTAGGTGTTCATTTGCACACGGCGCTTTCTCTAAAGAAAGTCACATCTTGGGTGTTGAAGCACACTCATACAAACCGAGGTCTTAGTACGATGTGAAGCTGCGTGCGTTGCATGCGCGTCACTTTGTGTAACGTGTTCGCAGGTGAACGCGCGCAGCGCGCCGGGCGGAATGAAACCCCAACTACTGGTAGTAAATACTTCAAAGGGAGGGGGGTTGTGTGGTTTGTCGAGCTCGATCGCTTGGGGCACGACGCAATTTGGCGCCGGCCGGCCATAGGGGCAGACGAGGGGCGGTCAAGAAGTCGGGGCCGGGCACCCGGCCCGGAGGAAGCCGAAAGGCGACCACGGCCCACTTATTTTAAAGGACCGACACCACCGCGCAGCACGCCGAGGCGGCCGTTCTCGAATAGGTCCGGGAAGGGCAGGACGACAACCACTTTGGATACTATTTCAGAGAGGCGCTAGTGCCATCTGCCCATCTCCGGTCGGGCCAGTAGGGCACGATGACGGTGGCCGCAGCGCTGAAATTTGATGGCGAGGTGGTCGATGAGGCCCCAGGGAGTGTGGTACTAGTTGTGCTCATCACGCACGACATCACGACGCGCAGTATTCCATGGTATATAGCGAAGCGGTCGATGGTGTGGTGGTTATTAGGCGTAGGTTGTCGAAGTGGCGTAGGTCGAACGCCCAATCGTCGTAGTCAATCCCGAGCCTCTCGCGGCGGTCACTCAGCCCGGATGTTTGCCGTGGTCTTGATGTAGCACGTACGGATGGAGATGTTGTTTGTGTTAAGGATGAACCATAATTTTCGTAGCTTTGTCATGAGCAGAGGGGAGCGGGAGGTGAGGTTGGTGAGGATGTGGACCACTCCCATGTTGTCCTCATGGAGCAGCGCATGTCTACCTCGCAACTCCGAGAGATGAGCACCACCGGACAACTTTGGGCTCCTTCTAGATGATGTGCAGCTCGCTATCGCCGTCGTACCATAAGCCGTGTGCCTCGGTGGTCTCGTTGAGAACGGCACCCCACCCGTAGCCGGAGCTGTCGGCATGCACGTAGTATGCTCTCTCGACGGGCTTGTAGATGGAGCGGCCGTTGCTGTAGCCAGGGACCGCCACCCACCATTCAAGGTCGTGTCGGAGCCGGTGCGTCATCGTGAAGCGCCCGCTCATCCATGAATCCTTCGCGCGGAGCACGTCGTGCGGCTCGCGTAGATAGAACCGCGCCGGCTTGATGGCGAGGAATAAGAAATGGGCGCGACATGCCAGGGACGCGAGCTCCCGCACAAGCAGCTATCGCTTGTCTCGCATAGCACGGCGAAATCAATAAGGCCAAGGGCTGTAGCAGCGAGCAACTCGAGTTTCCGATGGGGGCCCCGAATCGTACCGTTCTGCGAGTCAAACTCCAAGCCAAGCTGCTCCATTCGCGGTACATACTCCCATTGACCCTTGTTGGGGTGTCGGTTGAGGCCTAGCTTCCCGACATGAAAGTGAGGGGTCGCGCAGAGCGTAGGCTTTCGCCTGACTGGACGCGAAGAACATGTAGTCATCCATGTAGGGGAGCATGCGGCAGCCGCGGAAGTGGCTGCGCAGCGCCTAGCGTCGTCGTCCCATGTTGACATTAGGACTTAGGGCGAATAGCCGTTTAGCCATAGATAGTCCCAAAGCAGGAGATGAGTATGAGGGCCCATTGGATCGTTATTCCACACGGCTAGGAATAATGAGCGGAGATTTGGGAAAAGGGGTTCTTGCAGTACCGGAAGTTGGTAACCTGCTGGGTGATTGGCCCGGCGGTGGTTTCGCCGGCCTATTCATAATCGTTGGTTTCCGTCGTCATTCCTGCGCTGCGTATTGATTCCAGTTCCCGCCACTTGTGCTGCGTGTAACTACTAGACTACTACTTAAGTCGACGTGTGCGGTCCTAACCCGCGACCCGTCGCTATTTTAGTAACACACACCTAACTACAGACAGGTTCCTAGCACCTTCGTCTGTCCGCAGCACATCGGTAATTCATTCGCTATTATTATGCACATACGAGAAGTAACTCGCACATGTTGTAGCGTTCTCGGTGGTTCTAGTAGGTTCTAGTACCTACTGCTAATACGCAACTAACTAAGGCAGCGCTCTAACGCTAAATGACACCAGCGCGCTCAATACTCGCGTTGTTGATGCGTACAGGTTACTCGCACCCTACGGGGACTCGTTATACTGTCCTGCACTTCCTGGTCGCCTTAATTACATGAGCTAGCAGCAGAAGGCGATATCGGAAATCACCAAAGAAAAGGGCAATCAGAAAGGTCCTCTACAGCGACTGCGGGGTGGAAGCAGCAACATGAGAAGACGTGGAGTGGGCACGAGCACACGCATCAGACTTGGCCATCTGCACACCGGCAGAGAGAATGCCGCCCAGGGTACCATGCACGCAAGCCGAGACCCGCTGCAACAGCCCCCGCCGTGTGCGCGACAGGTGACGGCGGAACTCAGCAGGTTGGCTGGCGACAAAGTTCCGAAGTGCCTGAACGGATTGACCACGAAGAAAGTAAGAGGTCGGGGCGGAAGGACCGCCAGGGAAGTTGCGCACAGCCAACAGCACCGCGAAGATGTAGACCACCGTCAAAGCGGACTTCCCGAGACGGCCGCGGTCCTCAACCACAAAAGGGTAGTACCGGTGAACACCCTGCACTGGGGCGGAAGACGCCCGGTCCGATGCCAACTTAGCATGCTCCGCCTCGGTCGCCGCGATTCCCGGGATGCACCAGCGGGGGTCGTTGCTCCAAGTGGGGGTCGTGGAGGACACGCACGCGAAGTCGATCATGTAATCAATCGCACGCCGCCCCCCCCCACCCCGCCAGCGTCAGGTCCGACGGCCGCGAGCGGTCCGCTGGGCGCAGCCCACTCGTCTCAAGGGTCAAGTCGCCGGCTCCCGAGCGGTCCCGGTCAAGCACCGCCCCCGCATCAATTGCCACAGATGCCCACAGATTCTTCAAAGCGGTATGCATGCGGTGCTTGTAGTTCGCTACGGGGCATATGGGTAGATGATCCACGATGAAATCCGTAGCGCTCCGGTTCGAGCCATCCGTAGAGCGAAGCCATAAGGGATCAATACCACACGTTGGGCCAGGGCAAGTGACAAGCGCGGAACCTCCGCGCGGGCAAAGGCCCAGTACCCGCGCAGCGGCGGCCGCATAAGCAGCATGGGGAATCTTGCGGGCGGACTCGTGATCCGACTGGAAAAGCGATAGGGAGCCCGGCCCGCACGCGCTGTACAGGCGCAGGGTATCAAGTCGCGAGGCCGCTGCACCAGTACGTTGGAAGCTGAGATCGAGGGCCACGAAGTCACGCAAGCGAATCGCACGGCTGAGGTGGCGTTGGACAACCATGGTCGTGGGTTGATCATCGGAGGTCGCACCCGAACCCGTACCCGAGGGCGGAGCAGTAGAACCTGGCAGCGATTCTGGGAGGGAAAACAGTCGCTGCTGACGGAGGGTGCGCCACTAATTCGCCCGGCGACGGTATCTTCAGAGCTACAAAAGCGCATGTAGTAACGGTATTGGCAGTACTCGTACCACCGATAGCAAGCAATTGCTGCGCAGCAGAGGCGGCCTCACCAGTACCAACTCCAAGAGGAGTGGCCGTAAAAGGAGATGTGGTGACGCGCATTCCTCCGCTAGTGCTCGTACCCGTATGGGTCGTAGTACCAGCTGCTGGATCCGATGCAGCGGTGGTCGTAGCATTACTGACCGTAAGTAACTCGAAGATCTCGTGGGCGTGCCCATACGCCGCGCGTGCGCGCCGCACATCTTCTTGCGGTAACGTGGTTAGGGCCCGTACAGTCTCGTACACGCGGCGCGTCTCACGCGCCCATGGCAAAGCACTCGTAGCCACAGACGACACCTCGGCGCGGACCGCCTCGTATAAGGGGCCAAGGGCGGGCCCGTACTCCCGTACCAGCTTTGGCAGGACAACCGATTGCGCGGAATAAAACGCCGCAGGGGCCTCGGACTTCCTGGTCACCTCGTAGTCGCTCGTATTGTCGCCTCATCGTCCTCGTACTAGTACTTCGTCTTCGCTTGTACTCGCACTCGTGCTCGTACTCGTACTTCGCTTGGCTTGTACTCGTTCTCGTACGCCTCAGTCGCCAGTTCTTCGCTCCTTCTTCGGCTCCAGTAGTACATAGTACAGCGATGTAGAGTATATAACACTCCAAGTGTGAGCTTGGAACGACGCACCCCATGGGAGGTCACTGTGAAGTCAGGGCGCTGCAAGGGGCGTTGAACGCCGCAGTGAGGGAGCAGAAGTAATAGGGGCTTGGGCTCTAGCCCATAGGAAGTCCCGCTTGTCGGTAGAGCTCGCCTCGGTAGTCGACGGTGAAGTAGTCGCGGTCCTTGGGGGCAATGCCGACGGCGTAGAAGCCGTCATGTCGGTCCATGGAGAGCATGCAGTCATCGGCTCGAGCCAGATGACGACGACGCGGCCGGGTGAGGGTCTCGAAACTAAAGTTCCACTCCTTACGGTTAGTAAGCATTGAGGGGTCGTAGGTCGATCAGGAGCCAAGAGACCCACCGCGCACAGTGGCCCTCCTCCCACACTCTACTATCCATGAAGCGAGCCCGCTCGCCGTCCATGAAGTAGCGACGCTGATGGTCGGGGGTAGCGTCCTCCATCTAGACGCCTTGATTGGTGAAAGGGGGCGGGCGGCCCGTCCTTGAACGGGATACGCACTACGTCGTTGCGGATCTATGTCGACGATGACCCTGCACCCGGCGCCGATGTCCGCCCAAGCATGCCAGTTGCGTCGCACCCGGTGGCGCGTGTAGTCAGACTCGGGAGTACACGAGTCGGGACGCGAGCCGGAGGTCGCATGGCTGCGTGCCTGGCGGGTATTCGCTCGTCCTCGCTCGAAGGCCAGATCGACCGCCTTAGGCTGCGTAACCGTTGCGCATCGAGGCATGAGAAGCCGACCAAAGTGGGCGGCTCGCTCGGTCACGGTAGTCGAGTTGGCCATTATTGACAAACCGGACATGGAATCGCGACAAGTGTCGAGGTAGGAATTTGAATCGGTCAGCCGGGCCAAGGCGCCGAGCAGTCGGCGACAAGATGGAGCGTGCCATGTAGGCAAGGGCACGCATATGGGGCCACCAGTACCACCAACTCGCGCAGGGAGGCTTGAAGAGAACAGAAGAGGGAGGCGCGATGTCTCAGCGCTTGCCTTTCGGAGGTGCGATTAATGTCGGCGGCAGTCAGCATGCCGGCAGAGGCCGGTTATTCGCACCCAATAAGAAGACGCTACCGGCCGTCTGAGTGCGGCGGGTCTTCACATGCGGGTCTTGCGTGCGGGAAAGCCAAAGCGTCTTGCACGGGACGAACCCGCGAGGCGGCATCGACACGGCGCCGCCCGCCACGTGGTTGGAGGGGCGCGAAGATGGAAGATGGGGACAGCATATAGCCCGCGAGTTTTTATAAGAATTCTAATTCGAGTGAGGTCGACTCACAACGTCGTGCTGGAGTTGACCGGGCTAGTTTGTACGGCGGTTTCTCTCATTCAATTTTTGGGTGTTGAAGCAGATTCGTACTACTGCGGTCTTAGTACGCGATATGTAGCTGCGTGCGTTGCATGCGCGCCACATTGTGTAACGTGTTCGCAGGTGAATGCGCGCAGCGCGCCGGGCGTAAGGAAACCCCAACTTCTGGTAGTAAACAGTACATACGGTATAGATAGTCGCGATATTATCGTGGAAAGATGTTGTCGCATTTTGTTCACTGCTAGAAGTTGCTGGGGGTTCCTCTTCCCTTGTCTACTTAGCTGTGGCAGCGAGAGACGACATGGCGTGTGGCTAGCCGCGTACGGGAGCGCACGCCATGCCTGCTGCCCGCCCGGGGCGGGCGCTGCACCTGGGGCAAGGCGGGCAGCAGCGCCGCTGACCTGTCGCGTTGGGTGGAGAGCGATTTTCTGAGCCGTTGCAGCGCCACCTACTGCCCGCTGCGCGGTATCGGGCACTAATGCGGTGCTAGTATCTGCCCGTACCGCCCGATGGTGACATGCATCGACCCAAGCGCGTCGACCCAGCAGCCCCCCATCGGCAATTTAATCGTCCGGCGGAAGCTACCGTACGCCCGTACCATACAGCACCACCCCGCGCGCGGTTCCCGACGCAGCCATCGCGGGTAGCGTTGCTCCCGCATGCTACTTCGTCGTGTGCTTAAATGCACCATGAGGCTTGTCTGTCCCCATCTTCCGTTGTCGCGGCGCACCCAACATGGAGTCGCGCCGCGACAAAGCTCGCGTCTTCGTGGCATGCAAGGTCGTTGGTATACAAGCCACTCATAAGTGACGCCCCGCACCCAATTCGAGGACATGCCTCGCTAGTCTGGAAGCGGTCGACGATCGAGCAGAGGGCACCGTGCGCCGGCTCCTCAAGCCGACAATCAGTGCTGCCCCACACGGACAACCAATCGACTGATTCGGGGGGGGGGGGGGGGGGGGGGGGGGGGGGGGCACTCTCGCGCCTCGCGACACAAGAGCCCCCCATGCCGCCAGCGCTGGGCTCGTCGTTAAAGAAGATCACCATTTCCGGGCGGGAACGATCCATGCGCCGGTGGGATCTGCGGCATCAACGCGCTACTCCGCGCCACATCTGGGCTGCCCCGCCCTCAGCCCCATGCGCGCAGCCGGTCGGCGCCTACCGATCACCGATGTGTGCCGCCTCCATGCCCCCACGCCGACAGCTGGCGCCATCGTGCTGCTACTACGCGCAACTGGTCGGCATCGTCTAGCCGCCGTTGCACCATACTCTCAGGTCGCTTCCGCGGTCAGGGCACGGAGCTGGTCAGCGACATCATCGAGCGCTATTGCACCGTGTGCTCCGGCCGCTTTCGCGGCTTGGGCAAGCAGCTTATCGGTGACATCACCGAGCCGCCACTGCACCATGTGCCCTTGGTCGCTTCCGCGGCCCGGGCAAGCAGTTGGTCGGCGCCAACGGGCCGCCACTACGCCACGGCCCCCGGTCGCTTCCGCTGTCCGAGCACGCAGTTAGTTGACGTTCGCCTCAAGCCGCTACAGCGCCATGTGCCCCGGTCGCCTCCGCGGTATGGGCACGCAGTTGGCGCCAACGGGTCGCCGCTGTACCCCAGTCGCTTTCGCAGCCCGAGCACGCAGCTTGTCGGCGCCGTCAGGCCGCCACTGCACCCTATGCCCCGGTCGCTTTCGCAACCCGGGCACTCAGCTGGTCGGCGCCATCGGGCCGCCACTGCACCCTGTGCCCTTGCAGCTCTTACAGCCCGGGCACGCAAGTGGCCGGCGCCATCGGGCCGTCGTTGCACACTGTGCCCCGGCAGCTTTCAGCACACTACCTGCTGCGCGCCCGTATCGTTACATGTACAGGGCACATGGCACATTTTTGAGTCAGAACGGTCCAATTCCTGGACTCAAAAATGAGCCACTCAGTACTTGCGTATTAATTGCGCAGTCATGACGGTGAGGAAGGACTCCGCGCCTGTGAGTGACGACATCCAGCAGCAACAACAACCCCAGCATCCAACCTGACTACGCCAACAACACTGGAAATGCCCCCCCCCCCCCCCCCCCCCCCGCCGCCAGATCATATGCCGGCCACGAGCTTCTCAGACGGATGTATTGATTAGCCGCTAGGTCATAGAAATCCTGCTGAGCCCCGCGTTTATAGCGCCTCCCAGGCGCCGCCCGTGTAACCAAACCTCAAACAACCAGCAGCAGTCCAAAGACCTGCGCCGCTGGTGGGGTATGATTCCGACACAAGATGACCACATGTACGGTTGCTGATGACTCAGCAATGTAAGAGCACTGCGGTTACAAACACTGACCTGCCTGCCAAGGGCCGGTTAATATAGACGGATATACTGCAGGAAATGCTCTTGAAAGTGGGGTGCTGCAGCGCTGCTAGACTCACAGCCCAGTTTGAGGCCCATAGTGATGGTACACCGACATGTGCGTTGTCACTCGGACAACAAATACAAAGTTACACCGGGAAGGAACCCACAACGCTGTCGACGCACGCAGACAGTGCTCACTAAAGGCAACTCAGCGGTAAGCGGTTTACGGACGAAGGCTCAATGAACATGCAACAACAGACATGACATTGGCGTCCGATGGAGGATGACAGTCATCGCCGTGATGCGGTACCCAATGTACAGTCGCGCAACGCAAAGCCGGGCGAGAGGGACATGTATGGGTCCATTGGCTGCGGTGATGTGGCTGTGAAGGGCAGTGCGCTACACGCTACAATAAGAAGGGTTTGGTCGAAACAATAAATAACAATTCTCAGGAAACTCAATACCAATCGAGTACGGTATATACATGCTGACACGTATATATTGCAAAATAAGAGCAATGCGAATAAAAACACTGCTTCCTTGCCTGCCAGGGGTCAGATAGACAAACTGCAGCGAAAGTGAAGAGAGTTCTTACGAGTTGGGTGCCAGCCCTGCCTGTGGCTCATAACAACGATGAGGGTTATTAAAAAGAGCCGGCGGCGCTGTAGGTGCGGCAGCACCCACACCAGCTGCAACTCCAGATACAGTGGTGCGGCAGAAAGGATGCCACAGCGCACATTTACTTAACACAGCAGCTCAGAGCGCGCTGGCATCATTTTGGTGTGTGCAGGCGAAGGCTCGGAAATGCAGCAAACATGACACTAGCTGGGCTCGTGGTATCAACGGCGCCGGCAACGCGGCGGTTAGTACGGACTGCTAAGACGGACTGCTAAGGCGGTACAGTCTGCTAAGAACCCTGATGCTGGTCTGGTCACTGGGCATCTTCGCACAAAAATGTCATTGGAACGTTTGGGGGATGTCGTTTTCCAGATGAGGAACACCGACCAGGAGCAAGTATTCCGTGAGATCCTCAAGACGATGGGCGACAAGGCCATCGCAGATGGAGACTGGACTCATCCAACAAGCGATTTGCTTTCTGACGAGTCCATCATGGACATGGCATACGCTCGCCTATAGGCCATCTATAGAGGATGATGATGCTGACGCTTCATCTGATAGTGAGGCATTCACACACATAGGCGATGACATGTCCTCCCTTATTGATCATGGCTTTACTGAGTTATAGTTGTAAGCAGTGCATGGATGTGTAAACACACAGCATGTTTCGCGCATTAAATGGAATTTTCCCCAGTGTTAACATGAAGAAATATGACCGGGGTCTGCCTTAGGTCTGCCCTACCAGGTAGGGGTGTGCCAGGTAGGCCTACCTGGTCTGCCTGGGTATGCCCGACCCGGGTCTGTCCTGCCCAAGGTAGGCTTACCGGGTCGGGTAGGCCTACCCAGTCGGGTAGGCCTACCCTGGTGGAGACCTATCCAAGGGGTGCTCGCGCCTGGGAGCTTGCGTGGAAGGGCGCATTGCATGGCCCCCATCATGCGCCCCCACCCACAGTAGTGAGTGGGCTGACTGGGATACCAGAACAGGGGGGGGGGGGGAGGGGGGGGGGGGGGGGGTAATTTCGACAAACCATAACCTTTTCGACGTTGTATCAGATTGGGCTGAAAATTAGTGCGTCGGAAAGCGCAAGTCACGGGCTTTCTATCGCAGCAATCGTCAGCCCAATGTGATAAAACTTCGAAATGTTGTGAATTAAAGTGTGATCGCACTATTACTGCTTCTTGCAAGGCGTACAGCCAGGTTGCGAATGTCGCATGCAGCCCGCCGCTAGCTGACCATAGACTCCAAACCATGCGCCGTGCGGCATGGGTAGGTGGCCAAGACATGTGCGCTCAAACCGTGCACCGCCTGCCCGTGCAGCACTGGTTACACTGGTAGTGCCGCACAACAGGCGCCGCGCGCGCCACACGCGCCGTCGCATTGGCCCTAGCATACCATGTACACGCTCTTTCATGGTTATTATTATCCTCGCAATGGCGGCAACGGCGCAGACTCCGGGTTACCGACCAAACCCAAATCATACCCATAAAAACATGCAGAGACTTTTATTGGATGCTGTTCTACATGTTTAAAGGCTCATCAAGAAATGCTGAAGGTTTGTACACCAGCGGTAGCAGGTGCGCAGCGCCCATATGCAACAACTACGGTGGTGCAGCAGGCAGGATGCCACGCCGCACGCAGACATTTACCACACAAAACAGCTCAGCGGTAATTGTTGGCACGGTGGTGTGTGCAGGCAAAGGCTCAAATGCGCATCAGCATACATGACATCCGCTGAAGTAGGATGCCGACAGGCGGCGCCATCACGTGGTAACCGGTGTGCAGAGCAAAGCAGACAGGGTGGGAGGAACATGTCGGGCGGTCCATTTGGCTGCGGTGCTGTGGCTAGGAAGGGCGCTGCATTACAGGCTATAATAAGGGGGGGGGGGGGGGGGGGGGGTTCCACATTGCTGGCGTGCTAGTGTGGGAGGGCGCCCACCGCGGGGCGGCCGGCGTCACTGCCCACGTGCCAGAATGATGATTCTCCATCTAAGGGTTAGATGGGCTGAGTGCGGAGGGGGGCCAAGAATGGGCACGACCTCGAGGGGGGATAGGGCTCGGGCGGGGAGTGGGGGGAAAAAGGCGCCGGCGCTCTACTCCACGCCCTCGATCTTGTCCTCGATGTCGGTGTACAGCTGGCGCAGCTTCTCGATCTTCTCGTCGTCCGCCTCCCAGTAGCCGCGGCCGTTGGCCTCCAGGAAGGTGGCGACGAGCTTGCGGAACGAGTTGGGGTTGGCGTCCATCATGCGCTGCGCCATGTCGGGGTCCTCGATGAAGGTGGCATTGGCCTCGTCATACACCCAGTTGTCGACGGTGCCGCTGGTGGCGGACCAGCCCATGGTGTTGGTCAGGCGCTTCTGAATCTCGCGCACGCCCTCGTAGCCGCTGCCCATCATGCCCTCGTACCACTTGGGGTTGAGCAGCTTGGTGCGCGCGTCCAGGCGCACCGTCTCGCCCAGCGTGCGCACCTGCCCATTGGCGGTGGTGGTGTCGGCGATGAACGAGGCGGGCGCCTTGCCGTCCGCGCGCAGGCCCTGGACCAGCTTGGTGGGGTCGCTGTCAAAGTAGTGGCTCACGTCCGTCAGGCTGATCTCGCTGCTGTCCAGGTTCTGGAACGTCATGTCCACCGTCTTCATGGCGGCCTCAAAGACGTCGCGGCGCGCCTCGCCGCCGGCGCCGGGGCGGTCGCTGTCAAAGCAGAAGCTCTTGCGCGTGAGGTACATCTCCTGCAGCTGCTGCTCGTCGCTCCAGCTGCTGTTCTCGACCGCGAGGTTCACGTTGGACGAGTACGAGCCGCTGGCGTTGGAGAAGATGCGGCTGGCGGCCTGGCGAACGCTCACGCCCAGCTCCTCCGCCTGCTCCTTGGCGTGCTTGCGCACAAAGTTCATCTCCGGGGGCTCGTCCGCCTCGGCGGCCATCTTGACAGCGCGGTCCAGAAGGTTCATCTGGTTGACAAAGAGGTCGCGGAAGACGCCCGAGCAGTTGACGACGACGTCCACGCGAGGGCGGCCCAGCTCCTCCAGCGGGATGAGGCGCAGCTTGTTCACGCGGCCCAGCGCGTCGGGCAGCGGCTGCACGCCCACCATGTACATCACCTGCGCCAGGCTCTCGCCGTACGTCTTGATGTTGTCGGTGCCCCACAGCACGAGCGCGATGGTCTCGGGGTAGTTGCCGCCGTTCTCCATGCGCTGGCGCTCGATCAGCCGCTCCACGATCACGCTCGCGCTCTTGCAGGCGGCGGTGGTGGGGATGGACTGCGGGTCCAGCGCGTGGATGTTCTTGCCGGTGGGCAGGACCTTGGGGTTGCGGATGGGGTCGCCGCCCGGGCCGGGGATGGTGTACTGCCCCTCCAGCGCGTCCAGGAACGCGCCCACCTCGTTCTCCTTCACCACCTGCTCGAGGCAGAAGTCCAGGAACGCAAACAGCTTCTTCATCTCGCCGCGGTCCGCGCCCGCGAACTTGGTGCCCTGCAGCGCCTTGACGTACGGCTCGACCGTGAGGCCCAGACTCTGCGCAAAGTTGTTCATGCTCGAGCGCTTGATGCGGCCGTCGGGGCCGGTCTGCCCCATGACGTACGCCTTGACGGCCTCGCGGCTCGCGTCGGTGATCTCCTGCAGCATGACGACGTCGTCCAGCTTGCCGGCGTTGCTGCCCTGGTAGATGGCCTCGATGTTCTTGCCGGCGGCGGTGGCCAGCAGGCCGGGCAGCCCCTTCACGGGCGCGTCGCCCTCAGGGCGGTCGATCTCCGCAATGTTGACCAGCGTGGCGATGGCCTCCTCCGCGCTGGGCGGCGTGCCGATCACGTGCAGCCCGCACGGCAGCAGCCGGCTCTCGATCTCCATCAGCTTCTGGTACACCTGCCCCACGACGTCGTTGCACGCCTCCTCCCCCAGCTCCGCCGCGTCGGCGTCAGGCAGCGCCACGTCGCGGTCGAGGTTGCACTGCTTGGCGGTCTCGATGATGGTGTTCATGACCTGCGTGGCGCGGCTGGTGCCCTTGAGCTGCTGGTAGCTGCTGATCAGCTCGCGCAGCTCCTTGAGGCCCTTGTACAGCCCGGCGTTCTCCGCGGGCGGGGTGAGGTACGAGATGGTGTTGGCGTACGAGCGGCGCTTGGCGATGGTGGCCTCGCTGGGGTTGTTGGCGGCGTAGTAGTAGATGTTGGGGATGCTGCCGATGAGGGCGTCGGGGTAGCAGGTGCCCGCCATGCCGACCTGCTTGCCGGGCATGAACTCCAGCGAGCCGTGGGTGCCGAAGTGCAGCACGGCGTCGGCGCCGAAGATGCGCTCAAGGTAGGTGTAGTAGGCGGCAAAGCCGTGGTGCGGGGAGGCGCTCTTGGAGAAGAGCAGGCGCATGGGGTCGCCCTCGTAGCCAAAGGTGGGCTGCACGCCGATGAAGACGTTGCCAAAGGTCTTGCCGTACACCAGCAGCTCGACGCCGTTGGTGTTGAGGTTGCCGGGGGGCTTGCCCCAGTTCTCCTCCAGCGCCTCCGCGTACGGGCACAGCTCCTGGTACTCGGCCACGCTCATCTTGTACTCGATGTTGAGGTCGGCCGTGTTGAACTGCGCGTTGCCGTCGGTGATGACGCTCTGGATGAGCTCCTCCTCGCTGGCGGGGATCTCGCCCACGTCGTACCCCTTGGCCTGCATCTCCTTCAGCACGCGGTGGATCGACCCAAAGACGTTGAGGTAGGCGGCGGTGCCGACGTTGCCCTTGTCGGGCGGGAAGCTGAACACGGTGATAGCCACCTTCTTGTCCTTGGTCTTCTTGGCGCGCAGGTTGGCCCACTTGAGGGCGCGGTCCGCCAGCGTGTCGATGCGGTCCGGCAGCGAGTGGCTCTTGCCGGTGTTGGAGTCGCGGCCGGCAAAGACGACGGGCTCGATGGCGCCGTCCAGCTCGGGGAGCGCCACCTGCAGGGCGACCTGCACCGGGTGCACGCCCAGCTCCGACTCCACCCACTCCTCCGTGGTCTGGAACACCAGCGGCAGGGAGCAGAGGTACGGGACGTTGAGCTGCGTGAGCGCCTCCACAGCCTTGGGGGCGTCCTGGCGCGCAGGACCGCCCACGAGCGCAAAGCCCGTCAGGCTCACGACGGTGTCCACGAACGAGCGGCCGCTGCCGAGCGGGTCGTAGAAGAACTTCTTCACGGGGGAGCTGAAGTCCAGGCCGCCCGCAAAGACCGGCACCACCTTGGCGCCGCGGCTCTCCAGGTTGGACACCATGCCGGCGTAGTGCGCCTCGTCGCCGGTGACGAGGTGGGAGCGCTGCAGCACGAGGCCGATGATGGGCGCATCCTTGGCGAAGGTCATGTCCTTGCGGGTGTCGTACCAGTTGAGGAACTCCTTCAGGTCCTCGTACATGCGGGGCGCAGCCGGGTGCCAGATGCCGACATCAGGGAAGACCTCCGGCTCCTTGATGGTGAACTCCTTGCCCTTGAGCGCGGGCACGTAGGCCGAGGTGGTCGACAGCAGCAGGTTCTCCAGGTTCTCAGCATTGCCGCCCAGCCAGTACTGCAGCGAGTTGACAAAGTTGCGCGCGTCCTGGGCCTTGTCGCTGGGCAGGTACTTGAGCACCTTGGGCAGCGTGCGCACCAGCTTGAGCAGGCTCTCCTCAAAGCCGTCGTTGTTCTTGCGCTGCTGGCGCATGAAGTCGCCGATCACGCTCTTGCCCTGGCCCAGCTGGCTCATGGAGAAGGTGCCCAGCTTGTTCAGCTTCATGACCGCGGGCATGGAGGGGAAGATCAGGCACGCGTTGATGTTGTCGCGCACGGGGGTCACCGCCTCAATGATCTGCCCAGGCCGACAAAGGGAGCGTCTCGGTCAGGCACCTCCGCTGCCGTGGGATGAACTGGGAGGGCATCGGACCATCTCCGTTGGACAATTGGGACAGCAAAATTCAGGCGCTCGTCCGGAAAGGCGTGTCATACCTTGTCGGCAAGCTCCTCAATGAAGATGAGGGAGCCGATGAAGATGTTGCAGTCCGCAACGTCGGCCTTGAAGGCCTCGAAGTTCTTGGCGTCGCGCAGCTCCTCCAGCAGGTAGCCCACCACCTCGTAGCACACGTCCTGGTTGGTCGCGTTGATGTTGTTCACGGCCGCCGAGAGGGAGGACTGGTACTGCGACTCCAGCACGGTGTACACCACCTTCACCATCACGCGCCCCTTGGCCTCGGGCTTGATGCGGCGGGACTCGGGGTCCACGGTGGTGTAGCCGCCGCCCATCATCATGCCTGAGCAGAGTCAACCAAGCATACATCAGCGAAACTGATTGCGCAGCAGTTTGGCGCATGCCAATAAATGCGTTGATGTGTCTCTACAGCGGTAGAGAAGATGCAGAAGGATGGGTGCCGCACTCACCGCCGCCCATAAGGTCGTCCATCTCGTCGGGCTCATCAGCACCGGCGACCTTGGTGCGCGGGCCGGTGGCAACCATCGTGGTCACCTGCAGGGCAGAAGTGCAGGGCGGGGGTGGCTCAGTGCTGGCGCCAATGCTGCGTAAAGTTCCTCTGGTGGCCACCTAGATATCACCCAGTCCTTTCATTCCACCTTTACCAGGACATGTCCATTTAGGGGAGTTCGCAACATCACTGCCGCAAATGGCCTGAGTCGTGATAGTTTAAAATAAGCCACTCCGGCCTGTGGGCATCGAAAAGGGCTGCGTGCCGACAGGCATTGCATGCGACGGATCCTAGCTGCCGCGGGGGCGGGCGCACCTCCCGAGCGCCGCGGTTGGCGTCACGAATCTGCTTCGCCAGGCTCTGCGGCAGGGGGGGCGCAGTCGGGGCGGTCAGTCTCGGCAGCTGGCAGAGAAGAGTACAGCGGCGTCGAGGCCGTCCAGTCCGGCGAGAGGCCGGGCCGCGTCAGTGCAGGCGCGCCGCACGGGCCCAGCACTTTGCGTCGAGGCCGGGATCAGGGCTGCCGGAGAAACCGGTCACAAATTGGCGACCGAGAGCGGAGTAACCAGCGGCCCGGCGGGCGGGCTGTGAGCGGCGGGGTGCAGGGAAATATTGCGGGGTTTTTCCCGGCGCGCCTGCTCGGGACCGGCACCACGCGAGGGGTCTGTGAAGCCAGCAGTTGAGGGGCCGCCATGAGCAAAAGACCCGCGCACGAGCGTTTGTCATGTTCTCGACCGTTGTAATAATGGCAGAAGCCGGGCGGGGCGCGGTGGGCATTGCATTGTATCCGGAGCTGGGAGGGGGTCGAGAGACCGGAAGAGCTCGTGGGGTGTGCGAGTGCATAGGTAAACGTGATTAATTACTACTACTGCTGGGGCCGGGCGGCAAGCTTGAGGTCGCGCTTGGCTGTGTCGGCGCAATCCTGACCCGGGAGTGAGCGCAGGCAGGGAAACCGGAACGCAGTAGGAAGAAGGCCTGTATCTTTCGCCACAGACAGCAGGCGCTTTGGCGTTGGAGGGCCCGGGCGAAAGCGGAGGGAAGGGGGTATGATCAACAAGCCGGAAGGGGGTAACGAAGTCCGTAGCGAACAGTTGCCGGCAGCGGCAACGGCGGGCGAGAAGCAAGGAGGTCGTGTAGGTGAACAGGGCTCACCCGCAGGCCATTGCTCATGCCGACGTTGCTCACGCGGCGGCCCCCCACGCGACGGGCGGCGGCCATCTGCGTGGCGACGCCCCCGCGGGCGGTCACAGCCTGTGCGACTCCAGCCATGATGGAGTTTCTGTTGCACGGTTTCCAGGAAGCAAGGAAGGCGACGGGTCCCGATTCGAAAGGGGAGAGTGAAACGGAAGGATGGATAAGAAACGTCCCTGTTGGCCGCGTTCGGCACGGCGGGGGTTGAGCTTTGAGGGGCCCGAGCGAGGGGCGAAGCTTGGCACCGACTTGATGCGGTGGCAGGGGTGGGAGTGGCTCAATCGTGAGTCGACGGCGCCAATATCTATGAGAAAGTGGGAACCGGTCTCGGGAACAGGATCAGTGGGTGCCAGGTCGGACCAGCGATTAGTACTTAACGTAGTCTTCATTTACAGTAGGAAGATCTTCATATCCGTCTCCTTGCCGTCCGATGGTACCTTTTTCTGAAGATGCGATGGCCGATACCGTTAGATCAAAGCATGGGTGGGGGCAGATGCACGTGCGATCTGGACGGCGTTTGAGTCTCGGAACTATGAAACAGCACCGGGAAGCCGTCGATGTCAGTGTATTCAAGCCAATCATATCTTGGATCTTTTCCGGACGCGCCGATCCGGTGTCAGCGCAGCAGGGCAAGCACACTGCGACGATGGTTCCGTACAAACCCTCGTCGTAGTGAAAGATAGTCGTACTTTATTCAGTCTTCAGGTTACACCCCCTAAATAAACCCTTATGTCAAAGAGCCTGATGACCTAAAAGTTAATCTACTAACGCAGCTGAGAGGGTTTTCCTGCCACACAGATATCTGCATGATTGAGGATAGTGACTGCTTGTGTACGTTTTTAGTGGGCTGGGTCGGTAGTACGGTACGTCGCGTGACGGATGCAAGCCGACTACAATTTAGCGGTGGTGGACGTCCGTACTTGCGATGCGAAACAGTACATCGTACAGTTTTCTGTACCATACAACTGTCGTGGCTCCGACACAGCAAGATTCAGCCGGCGGCCGAGGAAACTTGGGCGGCGTGTCTTTTACCGGTTGGGCGTGAGTCGAGTGAGATGTCTGTCTTCGGGGTCTCCCCATTGGGCCAGGGATACGAGCAAGCTGGCCGACAGTGGTTTTCCGAGAATGGTCGGTACAGGTACGCCCGCCGCGAAGCAGCAGTATTATTATAAAGCCCGATGTATGTACCTGTATAATAATAGTCGTACTGCACTACCCGTACAGGTACCTGTAGCGACAGTACAACAGGCCGCAAAATAACAGGGACATATGTAAAATCCGTGAGAAGGCTGCACGCCACCACAGGTACATGGCAACGAATCATTATTTTCTTCAGTGTGCGGCCTCAGCCGAATGGATTGAACATAACCAGGATTTAGGGCTAACGGCCGTGTCGTTTCACATGAGCTGTTTCCGCGCGTCCATACGGGAACTCACCACACGGCGTTGTTGAGGGCATCATCTTGACATACCCTTTGTGGTGTGCACCGTATGCAGTCGCGGAAACAATGACTGTGTGTGCAGCATGTGGTAGGTTGTTTCAGTGGTTGTGGGGCGCCACAATCTGATAGGGTTTCCGAAAGAATAGAGCTTGTGCGCACGCAGCGCTCCTTGACCAGCAGTTCAACATGCGGTCGTAACGACAACACTGGAAGCGGCACGTCGACAACTCAAGTCTACGGGGTGCCACGCTTGGATGTGTGAGTTCCGGTCGCTGCGCCTCCCGATCCCTCCACATGCGCTCCGTGGTGTGTGCTACATTGGGGCCGCGGTGACACTGTTGCCTCATCAATCGCGTTGCCGATGTATCATCGTGTCTCCCGCGACGTCCGCCCGACTGATCGGGACCGTCGCGTGCGTTTATCATGTCTGCTTGCATATATTTCCCTATCCATCGCCGGTTTCCCGCGATAGTTCATGGACTTCGTGTACGGGTACCGGTACTTCGATCCTACTGTCACATCATCGCACCGGTAAACGTCTCGGGCGCGGATTCGCTGACGTGGTCAATTCGTGGATGTTTTGATGGACGTTCACCCTATTCGCTCAGCCTTGTGCACCATGTTTGTAAGGAATAGCAAGCACTAGTCTCTATCACATGTTCTAAACTAGTTTATGTGGTTTCTCTCACTTTACGGGATAGCCCTGGCGCGGCGCCCGTAGCGCGCGTATGCTCGTGCATGTTTACGGGGGCCGGTCACCACTTACAGCTCATGCCCCTCACAATACAGCACGCATGTGGCGGCGCGTGCCAGCGAAAAACGGAAACGGGCAGGTGTCCCCGAATTGCTACTAAGCGAGACGGCCCGTCGCGTTACATCAAACGTACGCAATGTACTTTTAGAATTAGGTAGGTTATTGCAATGCCCTAGTTATACAACATGTTTAGGGTTTTAGTCGTGGCCCTCTTGCATCATAAGCTCATGCCGTAACTGCACTCCGTCTCATCTCGGCGATTCAAATTGGCATAATATTCGGTTGCTAGAGCGTGCGGTCGGCGGGCATTTTGCCCATGCGCATTTAAAGTTGAAATTAGTGCACAATAACGGGCGTGCAATATACAATAAGGCGGTGCGGCTGGGAGTACCGTGGTCTACCTACCTCTATACTCCTCGCGGCCGCCGCCTGCGCCCCAGTAATTCTTCGGATTTAGGCGGTAGGCGGGCGGTGCGCGCAACGCATGCATGGGCGTCGGAACGTAATGCCCATAGGCTAGATTCGGACATGCGCGCGTTGCGCACGAGGCAAGTGGTTCACACTCGCCCCAGCCCGTAGGCAGAAAAGCGCCATACAACGATATTTGATAAATATATATCCCATGCATCCCGCCCTTGAAAGCAGTGGCAAAGGCTATCCGTGCCAGAATATGGTTACCTACTCGCCGGGGTCCTCGCAATACCGCGCGCTACTACTGCGCTCGGCAGGTCGTGATTATTGAAGACGGTTTGATAGTGAAACACATCGCGGCTTTATTCAATCCGCTATATATAGCGCGTCCGTCCGGCTCTTCACGTGCTGCGTGGGCACGCCTCATACTCAAACTCTTATATGGCCAGTTTTACATCAGCAAACAAGCCAAATAATGGTAAAAATATGGTGAATCCGAACTATGTCCTCTCTGCAGCCTACCGCCGGACTCGTGTACACATGTGAACAGCGGCTGCCCGCGGCAATTGGTAGCATTTTTACATAGGCAGCCATATTATATGCGATCGTCCGCCTAATAAGTAAGGCGTCGGCAGTGGAATCCCCCAACTAAGCGCCTCGGTCCACTAGTGCAGAGGTCCGAGGCTCGCTTCGTGAGACGCTGGAGTTAAGGTAGGATCTCCCGTTTCCCGCCTCACAGCCTCCGGAGAATATGAACATGACGCCCGTACCCGGACAGCTTCGGCGCTCCCAACCTGATATCAGAATTGGTGACGTGGCTCTAGACCTAAAATATTCACCCACAAGGCGCACCCGCCCGCAGTGTTTAAAACCGGCGATAGAGCGCACACGTACGATGTCTCATGTACCGCACAAAGACCACCTCCATCCCACCCACGAATCTGCCATAAGCACTGCACACTACGGCGCGAACGGGGACCTCTATGCTACCACCCGTGGGCTAGGTATGGGATATGGACCGTGTCGGGTGGGATTTGGTGAAGCACGGGTCAAGAACCGTGCGATTTGGCCCGTCTCAAACCTCCGCCCGTACACCGTATTTCCCGAGATACTTCCCCATCGTGCATCCCATCGGCTCCTAACGCACCTACCGGCCAACCCACCTACCGACATCCGTCTATCGCGAGAATATGGCTATATACATATATTCTGCGGGTGTGTTGCCGTGGGTGGTGCGTCGACCGCGCATCTACTACGGGTGGTAGGTAACCGTGGTCCAATTCAGCCCGTTTTTCTTTTTCGGCTCGGAAATGGGAAGCGCGATCGAGCACCCAGCACGAACAACCTCAGAGGTAGATTTTTGGCTAGACCACCTTCACATGAGCATAGCCCAAACGATTTATTAGGGGGTGAGACTAGCTGGATATGAGAAAAGGGTCGGTTGGTAGTCAATGAGCGAGGGGGGTCGGCGGACGCGGAGCTGTACAATGTAGCGACTAATGCGATTGGTCCTTGCGGCTCTCTGGATTGCACACCCATGCAACGGGTCTATTTGTTTCCGGATAACCACGGGTAGCCGCCAATATGAGCGACTACCGCTATAATTGGCAATACATGGATTGTTACGAATGCAATACTCGCCCCGCTCCCGAAAAGGTTTTACTGTACATCGGTAATGCTCCGGCACCGCGTAATCTTCCGTCGTCGTGTTGCGTCTTGGCTCCGCCTGCCCCCATCGCTGAAAATATCCCGCAGGTCGCGGCGATGATCGCCCCGCCCACCGCGCCGGTTGTGGCGGTCCGCTGGCCTCGGTCGCGGTCCGCCGATAGATGCATGCCTTTATCACTCCGCCCCGAACGCCCGCCCCGGCTTTCAGTGCCAGGCTCCCGTCTTCTCGCGCTCGCTCGCCGCCCTTGCCGGTTCTCACGGGGCGGCTGAGGGTTTCCCGGATGTTTCGAACCGGTCGGCCGCAGAGCGCCGCCGAACACACACGGTGGGGGGGGGGGGGGGGGGGGGGGTAACCCCAAATCTTTTGCAGGTGGGTGGTGGATCGTACCGAGGTACGAGAACACGATTTTATTTCGAACAACCCTCGCAAGTAATAGGCTGCCCCCGTCCAAGTCGTTCACACCCCCTCCCCCGTAGGCGGATCTCGGAGAGGCCGACGACACAAGGCCGAGGTCGTACATGAATTATTTTTGGCAGCCCCCCGTACACGACGGCGGGCCGGCGGCGCCGGTAGGCGCTACCGGGACCACGAGTATTATTTGAGAAGCCCCCCGTAGGGCTCCCCGGTCATCGCAGGATCCAAGGACCCGCCACAACCGGCGGCCACCCCGCTCAACCCCTTGCCGCACCCAGCCGGGCACGGGTCCTCTTAGGGGTTACCAGCGTCCACCACGTGGAGGTGGGGGGGTGGTGCCGCCGGGCCTGCCACACCCATAATCCTCCACCAGTGGGCCGCTGCCTGGCGGCGGGCGCCGGACGGGAGCCGGTGCGGCAAGGCACCGCCGTGCTCAAGATATTGTCCCTCGCCATCTGAGACGTGCATGTAGTGAGCTCCCCAAGGAGGGGTGAGCTACAGAGTCAAAGCCGTTCATGGCTTTGTGAGATCGTATGATATGGAGCTAGTATGGGTGTGAGCTCCGCGGCCGCTCGGGGGTTGGTGGAACGGCATGCCGCCCTCGTGACTGCCCATGTTTGTAAATATATAATCCCGAGGTGGCGGTGCGCGAGGCGTGGGGCCGCCTCCCGGCGGCTACTGATGGCCAGCTCAGCGATGCGGATGCCCGCATGATGGAGCGGGAGGCGGAGGCTGCGTCGGGCTCGCAAAAGGATGAGTTGGCGGCATTTTTGATTAGGCCAACAACTCTCGGCTTCAAAATGAGTTGTCCACTCTCCATGTCACATGTAATAGGGAACGGATCTTGTTCGGCCACCTCGACGCGGCGCCGGGCATGTGGACGGTGGCCATCATCACCGCGCGGACGACTCCGCATGAGCTTCGGGAGGTCGCTGCCGGGTACTTCTTTCTGCCTAGCCCATGCATGGCCCGGGTGGCTTGGAGCGAGATCATTATGCTCTCGACAGAGCGAAGCCCGTCACTGTCGACCTCTATGGCGACGCGCCCATGACCCTCCATGCACCTGGAGAGGCTCAATGGTGTGCAGAACACGACGCTATCGCAGAGGCCTTCCGCGATCACTGGGTTCACGATCTAGGTATCGTTGTGCGCCGGGAGGTGGATGACTTGTTCTAGCAGGCAGTGCCTCCCGGCAACACCATACCAAGGGATGAACGCAAGGACATGGTGCCGGACGCTGAGCTCTCCCTCCCGGCGTAGTAACCGGGGACTATGATCCCCGGAGCTTGAAGCCCACGCTGATGGAGTTCAAGACTATGTGGTACGGGTTCAAGTACACTGCACTGTCCCAGCCGTCCTTCACATGCGGGAAATGCGGACAGCACCTCAGCAACGGTCACATGGCAGGCGATTGCCCCTCCATGGCCGGCATAAAGACAGACCGACACATTAGCACGCTTAAACTCCCCCTCAACGAGCGGGAAGTCCTAAACGGCGGTCGCTGGCACGTACTATCCACGGACGTGGGCAACAAACCTGTGGCTGACTTCTCCTCCCCCAACAGAGACTCCATGATCTCCGGCCAAACCGACAGAACCACACAGAGAGTCCCGTGCATCAGCATCCCCGACCGCCTAGCGGACACGCAAGAAGGGGAAACTGAAGGTCCCAATGCCGCCCAAGCTCCCACCCTGCTTCCCACGACCATGCTACCACCCCCCCTCCGCCATAAACACTGCAAGCCGGACGCAGTACGCATTGTCGGATTCGACTAGGACCCGGCCACCAAAACCAAATCTCCCAGCACCGATCCCAAGGCAGTCCAAAAAATTTAGATAATCGAATTCAAATACTGTACTGATCTCAATCATGCCACCGTGCACGCTCTCATCCGCGAAAAATACCAACACATGGTGAGCGCCCTGCGTCAACAAGGTTGGCAGTGTCCGATTGAAATCATTCACGTCACACTCAGCCGCAGCGGCACCATGCACAAACTCACACTAGAAGCCATCCATAGCCTCAAGGTCCTCCGCCCCAGGAAGCAACCCCCGGACAAACCCCCTCCGCCTCGCAGCGCCGCTGCAATCCGCCTCTGTAGGAAACTCCAACGAAACTCGATCGGATGGCTACCTACTCTCCTCCGCATATGCCGACAGTCCCTCAAACCTGCCATGTCCAACCTCAGTACCTCCCACACACCCCGCACGCACACCTACCGCGTGCGCATATCAATTTGATGAAATTATCGAAACGAGAAATTCATATAGTACTTTACAGGTTGCGCGAGATAGTCGTCGCTACTCGGTATGAAATCCACGTCCCTCGTCCGTCCCGTATCGTCCCCGTATGTCGTCGTTCGTCACCAGTAGGGCACATGTACGTCACATCTGAATCTCACAGGGCCGTTATTAACATACACGCTTTCCGCGGACCACCGTGCACGACACCCCCGCCACGGCAGAGGGGGCAATACCAAGCGGCATGGAAGAAGGAGGGGCGCGGGCGACAAGGAGGACGGCCGGAAGCTGCATCCGTAATCCCTAGAGTTCCCACAGCGGTTGGATAAAGCATGTCCTAAAAGCAACTCGGCTTGGGCGGTGGAGAGCAGCAAGTCAGCACGTTGTAAATCAATTTCAATTTCAATGGCACTGTCCCGGGCCACGCCTGTGGATCGGTTTGAGCGCTCCATGTTGGGCGACATACAACGGGGGTTGGCAGTGCGGGATGCGGCGTGGCACAACACGGAGCCGGGACGGAAGGGCCATCTTCGAGGTATCTTGGACATGGAGTACACGGGCATGGTCTTCGGCAGCACAGTGGGTGACGTGAGCATGGGGGTACGCGGCACGGTGCGCGGTGTCGGATGCTTGGCCGAGTATCGGGGTGCACTCGGGGCACCACCCGGTCTCACCAGGAGGCCTTACAAGAATTTGCCTCGGGGTCCTGAGCTTGGTGGCGGCTCGAGAGCGTGCTCGCGGCCTCATCAGACGGCGCAGATTCGTCCGCCATCCCGTTGCCGAAGCTATATAGCACGTCCGTGGATCACCCTCGCACACACATGCACGCTTGGCCTAGACTCTGAGTAGTGCGCGCATCACCCATCCATCCCGCCTGGTGCGGGATGCGGGCCGATTTTAGGCGGCTTGTTGTGATGATCTTTTAGCGTTGGATTTGTTACGGGCATTTTTTTAATTCACACCGGTCGTATACAGGGTAGTATCGTACGGGTACTCGTGTGAATTACAAATATTAAATCCTTAAGGGGCGGAGCGGCCATCAGCGCGCCATGAGCAATAATAAATCCACCGCGCTAACAGCAGTAAGCAATACCCGGACCACGAGATCAATACAAGCAGCCGCTCAGCAGATCGTGAACATGCTGGTGATCGCGAAAGGCGTCTTGGTTAGCATCGTGTTACACACGCCATTGAGGTTCCGGGAGGCTCATGAGCACGTCCCCATAGAGATCGACAGTGATGGGGTTGCGCCCTGTCGAGGGCATCCTACCGGAACTTGTACAACCATAGTCGTCGGCAGGGAACGACTAGCTAGAGCTACGGGTACCCGTATAAATCATCGTGTGTGAATAGTCCGAGTAGAAATAACATGATCATATATATGGTCGTTGTATACCGTAGTCGCTACGAGTAATAAGTAAGTGCCATGAACAGCGCGCGCGTAGAGTACGGGTCATATATATAGCAATTATTATATCCGATATGATAAGCATCGACGAAAAAATATGATGATTATGATGGTGAAGAGCAAAAGAAGTTGGTTTGAAGGCGTGTTGGCGCCATACAATGACACGAGGCCAGTAGTGAACCTAGCGTCTCCCCCCCCACCCCCACCCCCCTTCTAGTTCACTACGGGCATGGGTTCAAAAGCATGTTCACTACATGTCTCCAAAGTGAGACCCATGTAATGAACCGTTCACTACATGATTGTTTTGTTCACAAGAGGGATGTGGCAACTGGATATCACATTGTTGCGCCAACCAAATAAGGGCGAAAGTACATGTGAGTGGCATAGGGATTCCTTACAACTCTGAGATGGTTTGAAAAACTCTCGGATGTTAGCCTGGCGAGTAGAAGTCGTGCGTGGTTGCATGCGGTTTAGAGCCATGCATGCAAAGACTATCAGCCATAAACGCACCACTGCATGCACTATATATATCGCCCCTGCACCTTGCAATGCTCACCATACGACCAGGCGTTGCTTCTACCATGCCTGCTCCATGGCAGCTGGTCCCTTCACGCCGCACGGCTGCATGCGCGCAACGGCAACATACCGTTTTGGTGGTAGAGGCGCCGTCACTGAACACTGTGCCAGCGAAGATCGCGGCCCGCGGCCCCTCGATTCGCCGGCCGCATGTCGCTGCGGCGGGCCGCAAACACATGTGTGCGTTAGTTTATCCGTGTGAGCCGCACAAATCATCTACATGCAATAGAGTACGAGGTAGAGTAAAACGGTAACACGCGCGCGAAGAACGTCGTTTGTGCGGCTCCAGTCGTCCAACGGCAGCGCCAATGTTACTGCGGAAAGTACTGGGTGCTCACTACACCCCTTGATTTCGGCCACTTTGGTCCTCCGCCTCCCCCGGTCCCTATAGGCCTGGGTTCACTACAGGCCTAAGTTCACTACAGGCCTCTCTTAACACCTGGAAAATCCCCCCCCCCCCCCCCCCCCCCCCCCCGGTCACTACAGGCATGGGTTACAGGCATGTTCACTACAGGCCTCGTATCAGCAGCACTACTGCGTGCGCGCATCGTCGTCGTCGCTAATAGTACTCGTACACGTACACGTCAAGGATCGATGCGAAAATGGCGGATGGCAATAGTACTACAGGCGTCAAAAGTAACGAACGGGTAGGTATTAATCCGTGCGCAGGCTGCACGCTAAATGTTGCCAAACAGATTGCTGCCGTGTGGGCATATATTAACTTAAATGAGCTAGCAGCAGAAGGCGATATCAGGAAATCACCAAAAAAGAGCATATATCCTCATCTTCCCTCGAGCTAGCCGGCCCTAGTAGTCGCTCGATGAATGCGACGGCGTATGGTCGCCATATACGCACTTGCATCTAGCATTGGTGAAATGCTACATCTTGACAGATGTGAATGCGTTACATCGCATGTGCGCGACGATGCACATCTAGAGTTATGTGGGGTATTCCTATGCCGTACTCTGCGCACATGCGAGGTGATGTTACGGCCATCTTGCGTCACGAGCCCATGGCCGCGCTTGGCGTGTGCGCTTCAAAACTCGCTCGGCGATACCCGCCCGCTAGGGCGCGCCGGAAAAAAAGGAAACTAAGCCGCTTTTGTTACAGTCGAATAATATATTAGGTGACTTGCTGAGCCCGTTTGGGGACTGACTGGACACCTACATATTATCATGCGCATGGGGCTATATATGTTATAAAGATGATTTGATTTGACGAGGTTTTGTGTACATCTTCATCCTCCGCAGGGTTGTGCTGATTTTTTTGTGGTGCGGAAAATTTAGTACACAATAGTATGGCGACGAACTTCAGCGGCGACGGCGACGGTAGTGTCCTTGCATATCGTGCCCGCATGCCGAGTGCGAGGTGTAAAAATAGCGTCCCGGCATAGATGGAAGCGTGAGGTGAGGTGTGTGTGTGTGTACATATATATACCTCTATATATATATGAATATGTACATACATATATATATATATGAATATGAAATACATATAACATATATGAATATGTAGAGGAATGTATACATATAGCGACGCATATACATACATATATATATATAATCCCTATATAGGTCGCTATATAGGGATTATATGAATACATATAGGAATATATATACTCCTATGTATAGGAATGTGTGTGTGTGTGTGTGTGTGTGTGATATGTGTGTGTGTGTGTGTATCAGCGTTCGGTGGAAACACTCCGTGCCCTTCATGTTCATTACCTTCCAAGGCGTTAATTGCCACTACTAGGTAATTACCTTGAAGCGGATGGTCTGGAATGCTATTTACTGAATCATTTCCATGGCAATTATTACCGGTAATTATCATTGCAGGTTGGCGACCGGCCGGTTTTCTACTTAGTAAGGATTAACACACCCCGCCGGCCTCTGATGTTGACTGAGCTGAACCCGGCTGCGGCGCGCATCTCTCATCACGTCAACCATTGGTAGTATACTTAATGCCTTGATGACGGTCCAATAATTACCGGTAATTACCATGATAATGAGTATAGCCTTTGTCAATCACCGAGGTGAACCAGATGGGGCCGGGTTGTGATTGTCATTTTCATTGTCATGTGGTAATTGTAAAGAGAAGTGCCGTTTGCGAGTCGTTTTGGGGCGTTTTGCGAGCTCGCATTGCTCCCCACAAGAATGTGACGTTTCGCGAGTAGTGGAACCGAATACGAGTAGGGTTATTGACACTACACAACGGTATTGTTGTTTCAACATAGAAGTGGCGCCGTCACCTCACGCGCCATATTCTCTCACAACCCTTTCAACCTTCCCGCACGTTGGTCTCCATCCTACCCGCATCCAAGCACCACGAGCGCTATAAATCCGGCGCTTCTCCGTCATCCCAAAACAGCCAGCGAGATGGTCCGGAGGTCGCTCCGTCATCAAATGCCCCCCCCCCCCCCCCCCCCCCCCAAACCCCAGCAAGATTCATCGCAACCGTCAGTGGCCCTCGGAGTTGCACCCGCACTACCACCTTGGATTTGCAAAGTCTTTCCCACAGCCCTGCGGTCGGTCGGTCACCCGCATGTAAATTAACCTTGACCCAGTTGCAGAAAGGCACCCGACCCACCAGATCCACCACAAGGAAACCGTAGAGGAAAGCGTAGTGGAGGTCGCTCTGGTTCTCCGAGCGCCGATCACGGCGTCTCCCCCCCCGAGCAGGCATCGGACGAGCCTCTTCCGAGCAGGGCACCCGATCACGCAGCCGTATAAACCCAAACACCGTATGTTCGACAACTGGACCCGGCGATGGAGACGCCCCCTTCACTCCACAAAATCCCCCTCCCCATACACACCGGCCGTTGCCTCAACCACCAGGCCGATCCGTCGTGTTCTTTTGAAGTCGCCAGCGGCACACACTCCCAACCCCAGCGAACCCGGGGTCGTTTTCGCCTCGGCCACGCAGTCGGGGCCTTCCCCATTAAAGGGTCGCAATCATGCACATCTCGCTGTCATGCTCGCGCGTTTATTCATACCCACCCTGCCTTTCTTCCATGCGTCGTCAAGGATGTTTACAAACTTAACATGTTTACGTACTTCATGTCGTGATGATTGTTGCCGCCGCTGCACCCGGGCATGTGCTTAGGCGTACGCGGGGAATCAACCGCCACCGAAACCGGCCTCCGTTCCCGACGCCGCCATGCAATCATCTCCTGCGTCGGGGTTGGTGAGTGCCCCCCCCCCTCTATCATCCGTGCCTTAATTGTCGGAAAAACGCAGGGTACGTTGTTCGACATCATTACAATCCGTTCTACTTAGGCTTCGCGTTTGGATGTTAATTAGTCTACACCATAGGTGTGGTCGGAGAGTGATTGGAGGAACTCCAATCGGGGGCTCCCGGCGTGTTTGCCGTGGCTCAAAGGGATGGAACAATGTGGGTGTGTGGACTGACTCGCGGAACGTTTTGCCAAAGGCTTTGAACGGCCGCCATCGTTTGCTACAAACTCGACAAGGCTAGACCATGGAACAAAGCGGCGGAGGAATGGCCATGCCCTATTTGCGAGTTGGCTATGAGGCCATCCTGCGACCCCGCGTTATCAGCCCGTGATACGTGCCCCTTCGCCGTATGCCATCTAATAGGAGAAGAAAATTTACTATGGAAACAAGTGGGGTTGTCCGAGCGGTTCCGATACGGAGCAAGACAGCTCTGATTTGGATCATGTCGTTCCCATATCCGTTTCACATGAGCAAGAAATCATTGGACGAGGCTTACAGTTATAGCATCGCCATATTGAATGCTTGGTGCCGTGCGGCGGGTGGCCCGTTAACCTTATAGAGCTCATGGTAATGATTTTGGATATGTGTATTTACATGGATGAACGGCACGCGCTAGACCGCCGGAGCCGTCACAAAGGGCGCACAGAGAACGCACGTATGAGGTGGCCTCCATTGGACGAGGCAAACACACTGCATCATGCCACACCTCGTCCGGATGACCGCTCGGTGCCGTTCCGCGGTTGGCGCCGTTAACCGCGTTGCGCCGGCCTATATCTATGCGCCTCATCCACGGCACGCGCTATACCAAAGCCGTTACAAAGCGCGCCAAGGGGACGCACATATCAGCGAGCACCCATTGGACGAGGCTTACACGCTGAAGCATCGCCCGGATGAATGATTGGTGATGTGCGGCGGGTGGCCCGTAAACCGGATAGTGCTCATGCTAACGTTTTTCGGATGAGTGTATCTGCATAAACGGCACGCGCCATACCGGAGCCGTCACAATGCGCGCCATGTGGGCACACGTAAATTAGCTAGGGTCCATTGGACGAGGCTTACAAGCTCCAACATGTTGTGCCTCGTCCGGTTACCGCTTGGTGCAGTTCTGCGGTTTGGCGCCGCTAAGCGCGTTGCGCCTGCACCTATGCGCCTCACCCATGGCACGAGCCATACCGGATCCGTCACACTGCGTGCAAACAGGACGCACATGCATATGAGCGAACATGCATTGGACGAGCAAATACGTTGCAATACGCCGCATATCGCTCGGACGAATACACGGCGCCATGTGGCGGGTGGCCCGTAAACCGGGTAGCGCCCATGCTAACATGTTTTTTGGAATTGCGAATTTGCATGAACGGCACGCGCTATACCGGAGCCGCCACAAAGCGCGCCACGTGGGAACGCGCATATGGGCAAGGGTCTATTGGACGAGGCTTAGTTACCCCAGGTACCGCGCGATTTACCGTGCGTATGCCCGTGCCATGTCCTAAATAGGAGACAAATCGTACGGGTACCGGGTACTGCCGACCACGCGTGCCGCTACGGGACATGACACACGCACGCGAGCTTGTGACACCTTGTGACAGGCACGCGTGCCCGGGCGTGGCCGTTCCAACGGCCGCGCCGCCGCCATCTCCCCCCCCCCCCCCCCCCCCCCCCCCCCAAGGTGGTATCTCATACTCACATGCCTTCCCCACCCCACATCGCTCGCCCACCAGCCACCATAGTAAAGCCCGAACATAACCTAATACACTGTTCGTGGCACCACGTTGCTGCGGCCGTGAGACAGGTGTTGGCACAGCCGCTTGGGCGCCCGGGCAGACGTGTCGGACAAAGTTTGCGGGAGTCGCTTCTCTTGACCGAGCATCCACGCGTGAAGCCTCGTCGCACAGCACCGGTACATTGGAGCTAAGCTGGAATGTGTGATAAAAGCCGGAAGGGAATAGGTGGGAACGCAGCTTGGTTTTTGTGCCAGTAGTGGTGTTGGGTGCGCTACCGTCAGAGGCCGGCACATGGCGTGTGAGTGGGCGGCGCGGGGGCACGCGGTCACGCCGTCGCTTTCGTGGTCGGACGACGGTATAGGACGCCCGAAACATATGTTTGCGCGGCTGCATCACGTACCATATTTACGCACCACCGACCACGGTAAGGGTTACGGAAAATCGCGTGGTATAGCTCTTACAAGCTCCAATATGCTGCGCGTCGTCAATATGACCGTTCGGTGCCGTTCCGCGGTTTGGCGCCGTTGACTGCGTTGCGCCTACACCTATGCACCTCATCCACGGCACGAGCTATACCGGAGCCATCATCACACGGCACGCCAAGTAAGGGGACGCGCATATATGCACGGTATACCTCAAGGATTATACATTATCGTCAAATAGCGAAATTAGGCCATGCCGGATACGATCCGCAGTAGATAAATGTTATGATTACGGGACTTTGGAAATTTACATTTTTTTATTTTTTTCCGCCGGTCAAAATAGTTTTTTACATGGGTGCAATCGATTGCGAGAGCCCTGCTCTCCCCGCACTTTACTGCACTCCATTCCCACCACCAGCTCGGCGACATCGACATGGAGTTGACCATCTCACCGAATCGAGGAGGCAGCAACGTCAAAGTATCCGCGGTACAATGTAGTCCTTGGTCATAGACCCCCGTGGAGCTTTAGTTTGACCCGCATCACTAAGGACCCATGTACCGAATGTAGATTCAAACGGAATCGGTAACCGGGCGCGACCCGCATTACACACCGCCCCCAACCCACCCCGACCGGAACTCAGGCCTTGCTCGGTCTTGGGTCCATGGCAGCCAAAGAGAGCCTATATATGGGTGCCTAATACTCATGGCTACATATATGGTGGCCATTTATTGGCC